>PVIA01003253.1:139112-175797 GCA_004024845.1 Tonatia bakeri | reverse complement strand
GAGGGAGGGAGGGAGGGAGGGAGGGAGAGAGAGAGAGAGAGAAAAGAAAAGAAAAAGGAAAGGAAAGGGAAGGGAAGGGAAGGGAAGGGAAGGGAACATCCAAACCTAACCAGTAGGGAATTCTTATGAATTTATTTGTACTAAACTGACAACATGCTGGGAGCAAGATCTGAATGCCACAGAGAGTAACTTATTTTATGCCTTTGAAATTAAGGAAGGTTATGTGGAGGTGGGGGAAAGCAAGGTGGGGATTGAATTTGCAGCATAGTTAATGAGATTGTGTGTTAACCCAGAGGCACATAAATGATGAACAGGGCTTGCCTAAAGCAGAGATTACCTTTTACTAACGAAGTTGTATGCCTGGGGCTGACTACCCACCCTGACCTGCCCAATTAGGAATTTATGATCAGATTACCTGTAAGGTTACTTTCCAAAGAACCCCTTTTTGGTCCACATATCCATCAATAAGACATTTGCTAAATAAAATTGGGCTTATTCGTGCTGTGCCATATTGTGACCTCCATAGGAAAAAAGAGGTAAATACTTGGAAATACCTCCTAGTTACATAGTTACCTGAGAAAAACAAATTACCAAATAGTAAGTATATTTTAATCCATGATTTAAAAAAGATAGTAAAAATTACTGAAGGATGATCAGAAAGTTATTTTCCTGTGGGGAGGAAAATGAGGTTAAGGTGAGAAGGGAGGAGCTTAAGTGGAATTTAAATTTTTTTAAAATAAATTTCTGAATGGTTTGACATTTTTACATGTAATTGTAATAAATGCAAGCTAGTCCTTACTAACTGCCAGACACTGTTCAAAATGTTTCAGACCTATGAACCTATTTCATACTCCCAGCAAAGCTATGGAGGTAGGTATATTAATTTCTCCCATTTTATTGATAAGGTAACTGAAGCACAGAGGACACACAGGTAATAATTGGAAGAGCTAGGATTTGAACCAAGGTCATCTGGCTCCAGAGTTTGTGCACTAAATCCCCTCACTATTATGTGTTATATTTCTTAGTGGACTATGTTGGCTCATTGAATGTTAACTGTAAATGTCAAATGATCCAAATTGCAAGATGAACTATACAGAGAAAAAAAATGGAATTCAAGTCTCTAAAGCTATTTCTTTAAAACACTGATCCAAAGATTCACTTTGAAATCCAGCTCAGATGAAATAATTGAGGCATGAAAAAAAGTTGTTCAGAGCACAAGCCAGAGCCTTCCTTCTCTCTTACCCCAAACTGCTGGTTAACATTTCTTGAACAAAGGTTAAATGTTTTTACCATGGAAATAGAGATAAGGTTTAATATGCAAATATCTCTCTGATTTAATACTACTAAGGTTTAAATAGCAATTATATACAGAAAACAAGTTGTGATTTGGGAAGGGAGAAGACAGACAAGAAGGAGAGAACCTGGGAGCACCACAGAGGTCACATGGGGAAGGCTGGAGATGGCAGATAATCATACACTAACTATTAATGACACTGCCTTATGGTGATTCCAACCTACTTTTGTAAGCACTTCCCCATGTATTTTACACATTTGATCCTTCCTTTGAGCTAGGGAAGAGAGATATACCCCATTTTACAGAGAAGGAAACCAAGGCTCCAGGAGATTGTGGGATGGTAAATTATCAAGTTGGAGGTGGAACCCAAAATTCCTCATTTTCCTCCCAGGACCCTTGAATCACACCCAGATACCTTAGCCATATCACAACTTTACCAGGTTTAGACCTGAGTGAGCACCAGTGGAGGTGGAGCAGATGAAGGGCCCACATGTTAAGGGTAGTGATGGAACCTTGGCCAAGACCCACTGAGGGATGGCCAGGTGCGCTGACACTGCCAAGGTCACAGGTTGGGAAAAGGCACATCAAGTCAGACAAGGAGGAAGGAAAGAGTTGATTTGGCATCTATATGCCAGGACTTTGATTCCACCCCACCCCCATTTCTAGGATCTTTCTCCTACTCATCTCTTTGCTTCCCTCTCCTACTCCGACTGTTACTGAACAGGAAGTGGGGTCCTACTGCACAACACCACCTTCTAGGCAAAATTTAGGGGACAAAGGTTTGGTGATAAAGGAACGGAGTCTTTTTTCAAAAGCTACTTAGTTTTGGAATAACAGCTTTCCACATGTTCAGGCTAAACTCTTTAACTCTTTAGTTACAGCTTCAATCATTTAAGCCTATCAGTTAAGGCTAAAATGTTCTTTTTAAAAAAGATTTTATTTCTTTATTATTAGAGAGATAGGAAGGGAGGGAGGGAAAAAGAGAGGGAGAGAAACATCAATGTGTGGTTGCCTCTCATGCACCCCTCACTAGGAACTTGACCTACAACCCAGGCATGTGCCCTGACTGGGAATTGAACCAGTGACCCTTTACTTTGCAGTCCAGCTCTCAATCCACTGAGCCACACCAGCCAGGTCTAAGGCTAAAATCTTTAATTCCTGAGTTCCCTTATCATTCCCCCTGTTAGTTTAATTATCTTATTTCTACAGGGCTAGTTTACAAACTAAAACAACGTAAGATACAAAAGCTACACAATTTTGGAAGAATGGCAGGCTTCTGCCTCAGAGATCATCCTCTCTAGGACACCCAAAGAATAACTCTGCCACTGTCTACCAGGCCAGCCAGATTCTAGGTTGTGCCCAGAGATTCTTCTCCCACCCAAAATCCACCCAAAACACCATCCTTTGGGAAATGCAGGCAGCTGCAGCACAATCACCCAGGCATCCTTGAGGAAGAGAGCCAGAGAGCCAGTGTCTACCCTCCTTTTATTTTAAATCTTCTACCCACAATTCCAGAGGAATTCAGCTTCTTAGTCAGTCCCGTCCTAGACTGTTTACCATTGCCTTGGTCAACTTCCTACTACAGCCCCTTCTTTCTCCTCTCCAGTGATCTGATCAGATCTCTGTGCGTCATAACTCCATACTCACATTTACAGTCATGACAAGCAGGAAAATACATGACTATTCCCTTGAGTGCAATCAAAAACCCTCCTAATTCTTTGAACTTAATTAGATGGGTGAAGTTTTGTGACTCAATTGCTTCATTCCTAAATTAAATCTAATTAATCTATGTACTGGTATATTCAATCTTAAATTCTTTTATATTCTGTCTATCTGCTTAGTGCTACAGTACTTTTAGATATTAAGTGACCTGCAGTTGGATTTTGTACACCTCCCACAGCTTGGCTTGACTTTGTATCACACCTCCTGAAAAGGTGCCATGCTGATGACAATGACATGGATGTGTTCCACAAATCGTGTGATCAAATGAGAACAAATATACAGTAATTCCTCTGGGATAATTGGATAACCCCTGAAATTTACTGCAATGTGTCAGACTGATGATAGCAGTGGGAGGGAAAAAGCACTGAGTAGTCAAGAATATTAACAATTAAAAAGCTAGTGTGCATAGCCCAGTGATGGTTACTAGACTAACTTAGAGAGAACAGGACTAAGTAAGCTTCAAGTCTGGGCACTTTTTCTGCCTTTCATAGTTCATCTTTCTATCCCTTTCCTTCCTTTCTATCTTCTATTGTTTATTTCTTTCTTTTGCTCAGATTAAGATGGTAAATTCCTCTCCATGGAGGGTGAGATTATGAGAACTGAGGGCTGGAAAGGAAAAAAAAAAAGCTAGTGTGCGTTACAAGGAAGGCATTTCATAACTTTTAAATTTCCACATTTTATTTTAGTCTTACCACTGCTTACATAATTCTAAAAATAGCCACCAGGGGACAGGAGTATGCCAACTTCAGATGCTAGAACCCACCTGTTTTGGGTTCCCTCTGGGAGAATTTCCTCCCAGAGCAATTACTGTTTCTATTATACAGATTAAGAAAGTAAGGCGAAGGGAAGTAAATGTAGGCAGCGTAGCATCATGCGAGTGGCCAAAGTAGAACTGGAACAGTGGTTTCGATAATCCTCCTGGCAAGCTCTTTTAGAACTCACCTGAGTTTGTAGCTATGATTCCCACATTTTTTCAATGTTAAAAACCCCCTGTAATTAAAGGCAACAAATTAAGAAAATATTGAACAATGTTAATATAACGGCTTCCTTATTCCTATTTTCTATCATTCATAATCCTCCTTTCATCTCTGTGCCCAATGTCAAAGGGAGAGCATATTCCCTTCCACTAACTTGGACTTTCATGTCCCTCAGTTAAGAAATTATTTCTGCTAGCTTCTGTTCTGTTGTTTGTAATTTACAGACTGTAGCAGAATCAGTGAGAGAAATGTGTGTGTGAATTGGACTTGGTGTAAAAGTTAGGGTTGGCTACATGTCCTAAGAAGGAACACACACTCTATGGTGGTGAACAAAGCCTGTCACCAAATGCTTTCAATAGTTCTTTTTCTAGTTCACACCAGAAGCTTTGTTAACTAGAATAATGGGTGTTAAAAATGTTTCACTGAAGTTAGCAACATCTCAAGATGTGTGAATTCTCTGGAAATATCGAAGAGCATCCCTAACATTAACCCCATCTGTTATCTACCAAATAGACCCTCATAATTATAAACCCCAATAATTGTCTTAAGTTACGTGTTGTTTACAGCTTGTTTGGTAGAAAATTCCTGCAGCAATCATATCTGCATCTCTTTCCTTCTTCCATGAGAAAAAAGTTGGGGGATGAGAATAGTCACCTACACCCTCACCATTAACTACTGGCTGGAGGAAACATCTTTTCCCTTCTTTCTGTTATTCAGAAGCCTGCTTCCCACAGCTCCATTATTCTTTTCTGTCTTTCTAGGAGTACATTTGTGTTAGGTAATTAATAAGCACCTCGATGAACTTTCCTAAGCTAGGTTGTGACACTTTGGCAATTCCCTTTTTGAGAAAATGTTTATATCAAATGTTTAAAATTACAGTCTCCCTTTAAATACAACATAAAATTGAAAACAAATACATGTATTTAGTCATTATGGGGTGGCTATTTTTACGTTTACTTTCTAAGGAGATATCTGCTGATTGCACCTAAGTCCTGAAGAGTCAACTCAGAAATTAGGACACCCCAGCCCCTGCCACGACACATTGATCTCTCACGTTCACTGCTTATGCCAAACTTCCCTCACCTTTTTGTCCACGTTGCTAGTATTGTCTAAATTGGTTACTGTTGTTCACAGTTCTTTCTATTTTATCAAAATGTAGCAAAGTACATGAATTTAAAATGTACAGTTTAATAAGTACATATGTATACACCCTCAATTTTCAATCTTTTTCATCTCGTGGCACACATAAAGAATTACTAAAATTTTGTGGCACAAAAAAATAAAGGTGTAATTTTGATTCATTTACATCAGGCAGCTAGTGTTGTCATTTTTTTTATTTGACAATCAAAGGGAAAAGAGGTCAGTGCACCTGACTAAATAATCAGGTATTACATGCCTTAAAAATTCTTGTGATCCACAAGTGTGCCTGCTGGGATGCACCAGATGAAAATTGCTTGAATCTGGGTCTGTCCTGAAAAGGTTCAGCCATTGTTAATATAATGAGAATGGTTTGCATAATAGTGATGTAACCTGGCAGACAAGGAGAGTGGACTGGAATGCACATGTGTGAATAATGACAACTTCACTGTGCTAGTCAGTGGGGGTGGTAGACACTATCAAGTGAGCATGTGTACTCTGTGGCCATGGCATTCAAAATGACCAAGTGAGTAGAGCAATGAATCTGCATCCAATTTTGCGCTAAGCTTGAATATTCCTCCTCAGAAATTGGGTGATTCAGAAGACTGCAGCTATGGGTGACTCGTAGGGGCAGCTTCATCATGACAACACTCCCCCTCACGCATCACATCTCATGCAGAGTGTTTTGGTGAAACATCACATCACCCAGGTGACTCAACCCCGCTACAGACCAGATTTGGTGCCCTGTGACCTCTGGCTTTTCTCAAAACTCAAATCACCTTTGAAAAGGAAAAGATTTCAGACCATCAATAAGATTCAGGAAAATACGACAGGGCAACTGATGGCAACTGAGAGAACTCTGTGAGGTCCCAAGGTGCCTACTTTGAAGGGGGCTGAGGTGTCACTGTCCTATGTACAATGTTTCTTTTTTTTTTAAATTCTGGTGCGACTTTTTTGTTGTTGTTGTTTTTAAGATTTTTTATTTATTTATTTTTAGAGAGGGAAGGGAGGGAGAAAGAGAAAGAGAGAGAAACATCAATGTGCGGTTGCTGGGGGCCATCGCCTGCACCCCAGGCATGTGCCCTGACTGGGAATTGAACCTGCGATGCTTTGGTTTGCAGGCCGCGCTCAATCCACTGATCTATGCCAGACAGGGTACAATGTTTCTTGTATCTGCTTCAATAAATGTCTCTATTTTTCATAGTACATGGCTGGACACCTTTTGGACAGAGCTTGTACACCCATGTAATACCATCAGAGTTCAGTTTTCTTGTATGTAGCCATTGACATACTTACTCATCAGCAGTTGGTGGAGCACATCACCAGCAGCCCAGAAGTTTCCCTTATGCCCCTTCCTTGTCAATACCCAATCTTCTAAAAGTTATAACTACTCTGACTTCTACCATCATAAATTGTTTTTATCTTTTCTTGAACATAATTGAATCATATAGTATGTACCCTATGGCATTTGGTTTCTTTGCTGAATTTAGGGTGGTGAGATTAATCTACTCTGGCATGTAACAGTAATTAACTCTTTTATGTTGCTGTGTGATATTCCACTATATGAATATATCACAAATTGGTTATCCAGGCCTCTGCGGATGTACTTTTAGGTTGTTGCTAGCATTTGGCTGTTATGAATAAACTGGCTAGAAGTGTTTTGCACATGTTCTTTGGTGGACTCATTTTTCTTAGATGTATACTAGGAAAGGAATTGCTGGGTTGTAGGATAGGCATACAGTTAGCTTTAGTACATACTAACCTATCATTTCCCAAAGTTGTATAAATTTACATTCCCACCAGCAATGGATAGAGTTCAGTTGTTCCATACACAATTGTTAATATACTCATCAGCAGTTGATATCTGTCTTTTAAGTTTGAGCCATTGTAGTGAATGAGTATTATAAATTATTGTGGATTTAAGCATCTTATTTGAGCATCTTTCTGTGTGTTTATTTGTTCATTGGGATACCCTCTTTTATTAAATGTTTGTCTTGCCCATTTAAAAAATTAGGTTGTCTTTTTCTTATTAATTTGTACAAGTTCTTTATATAGTCTGATAATGAGTTCTTTGTAAGCTATACACAAATCTTTGTGAGTTTTTTATATTGTGAAAATCTCCCAGTACAAGGCTTAGTTTTCACTCTCTTAATATTGTCTTTGATAAACAATCTTAATTTTAATTAGTCTAAAGCATTGATTATTTTTTGTGTGTATTGCCTTGTGTGTCCTGTCTAAAATCTTTGGCTACCTCAAAATCATGATTATATGTTCTTCTTTTAAAAGATTTTATTTATTCATTTTTAGAGAGTGGGCAAGGGAGGGAGAAAAACATCAATTAGTTGCCTCTTGCACACTCCCTACTGGGGACCTGGCCCGCAACCCAGGCATGTGCCCTGACCAGAAATAAAACCAGCGACCTTTCAGTTCTCAGGCTGGCACTCAATCAACTGAGCTGTACTAGCCAGAGTGATATGCTCTTATTTTCTTATAGAAATTACGGTATACTGTTTTACATTTAACATTCAGGTCTATGATCCATTTAATTTTTAATTTTTATTTTTTTATTGTTGTTCAAGTACCGTTGTCTCCATTTTTACCCCACCATATCCCCCGTTAAATATGTTGTATATGGTATGTGATAGGGAATCAATGTTCTTTTTTTTTTCTTTAGAAATACCCACTTGTTCTAGTCCCATTTATTGACAAGACCACCCTTTCCCTGTTGAATTTTTAGTGTTGATTTTGTCATACATCAAGTGTCTATATGTGCTGAGTTTATTTCTGAACTCTCTATTCTCTTCTGTGGTTGTATTTATTTATCTTTACCCCCATACAATACTATCTTAATTAATCAGCTTTACACTAAGCCTTGGAATCTGGTAGTGTAACTCCTCTAGTTTTGTTCTTCTTGAATAAGTCTTTACTCTTCTAGGTCTTTTCCATTTCTATATAAATTTTAAAATCTTCCCATAAATTTTTATAAAAAATATTTCTGGAAAAAAACAAACAAAAATATTTTTTAAAACCAAAAAAGAAAATAAAGACAAACATTAAAAAAAGCAAAAAATATATATTTCTGGAATGTTGATTTGGATTGTGTTGAATATATATGTTGTGTGATCAATTTGGTGAGAGTTGTCATCTTAGAAATATTGAGTCTTCTATTGCATGAACATCATATATTTCTCCATTTATATGTTTTCTTTAATTTCCCTAAGAAATATTTTGTAGCCATGGCTGGTGTGGCTCAGTGAATTTAGTGCTGTTGGTAAACCAAAGGGTCACTGGTTCGCTTCCCAGTCAGGGCACATGCCTGGATTGCAGGACAGGTCTCTGGGGGCTTGCAAGAGGCAACCACACATTGATGTTTCTCTCCCTCTCTTTCTCTATCCCTTCTCATCTCTCTAAGAATGAATAAATAAAATCTTTGTAAAAAATAAAATGTTCTGTAGTGTTTAGTGTAGGACTCATGCACATCCTTCATTATGTGTATTCTTAGATATTTAATGTTTTTTATGTTATTAGAAATTATTTTTAAGATTTCAATTTTCTAATTAGAAGCACAGAGAAATACAATTGGTTTTTGTTTACTGATTTTCTATTGAGTAACCTACAAATTCTAATAGTTTATTTGTAGATTCTTTCAGATTTTCTATTATACCACCTGTCATCTGTGAATAATGACAGTTTTGTTTATTTATTGACAATTTTTATGTCTTTCTCCACTTAATTTATAGTTATTGCTAGAACCAGTGGTACCAGAGTGAGTATTGATTGTGACAGTGCCACGAATCAGTCATGTTTATGATGTCAGGGGAAAGTGTTTAATATTTAAGCATTAGGATGAGTACCATTTATTAGATTAAAAGAGTTTCTCTAATTATTGGGTTGATAAATGTTTTATCATCAACAATTATTGAGTTCTGTCAAATGATTTTTGTATATTAAGGAGTTACATGGTCATTTTCCTTTAGTCTGTTAATGTAAAATTTACATTGATTGGTTTCCAAACATTATACTAATCTTGTATCACTGAAATAAACCTGGCATTGCTGATTAAGATTTGATCTTTTTTTTAATATATTGTTGGTTTTGATTTGCTAATAATTTGGTTAGGATATTTATATATAGGTTCATAAAATATATTGCCTAATAATTTTCCTTTTGTGCTAATGTCTTTTTCAGGTTTCCATATCAAGGTTATCTTGGCATCATAAAACAAGTTGGAAAGTATTCCCTTTTCCCTTCTTCTCTGAAAGTATGTGAATAAAATTGATATTTTTTTCCTAAATATTTTGAGTAACTGACTAGTGAAGCCATCCAGACATGGAGTTTTCTTTGTGGGAAGATTTTAATTACAGATTCAATTTATAGGACTTAAGATTTTTCTTTCTTATCATATCAGTTTTATTGACTTGCATATAATTCTAATTTCATCTAAATTGTTAAATCCATTGCACAAAGATAATTATATCATCTTATAATGTTTTTAATGTTGTAGGATCTATGGAGGTATTCTTGTTTTCATTCCTAATATTGATAATTTGTGTTTTCTTCTCTTGATCGGTTTGCTAGAAAGTTTTTAAATAAACTTTTTGTTTTAGAATAATTTTAGTTTTAGAGAAAAGTTGTGAAGATAGTACACAAAGTTCCCATACCCCTCTTACCCAATTTGTTTCTCTTAGTACATTTGTCAAAATTAAGAAACCAACATTGCCACATTACTATGAACTAAACTCCAAGCTTTACTCATATTTCATTAGATTCTTCTCATTAGTGACCTTTGTCTGTTCCAGGATCCAACCCAGGATGCTACCTTGTGTTTAGTTATTAGTCTTTCCTTGTTTTTCATGACAGTTTTGAGAACCACTGGTCAGATATTTGTAGAATGTCCCTCAAATTTGGTTTGTCTTAGGTTTTTCTAACAATGCAATTGGGGTCATGGGTTTTGGGGAAGAATACCACAAAGGTGTTATGCCCATCTCATCACATCATATCAGAGTGTATAATATCCATGCCCTGGGGGACTTCTGACTAAGATGGAGGTGTAGGTAGACATACTGTGCCTCCTTGCACAACCAAAAGAAGGACAACAAAAATTTAAAATAAAAAACCCACCAGACTGACAGAAAATCGAACCGTATGGAAGTGTGACAACCAAGGAGTTAAAGAAGAAACATTTGTATAGACCTGTAGGAGGAGCAGAGGCAGACAGTAGTGGAGAGAGGACTCACAGCAATGTGGTGGCTGGAGGACCAGGGCAGGCAAGGTGGCAGCTGGTGAACCCAGCTAGGCAGCGGATTGTGGAGTGGGGCATGCAAGGCTGCAGTGGGCAGACCCAGCAAGGCAGCAGCTAGAGGAGCTGGTGGTCCTACATTTGTATGCAGATAAACCAGGAGAAACAACTGGGTAGCAGTTGATTGCACAACCTGGGGTCCCAGTGCAGGGAAATAAAGCCCCAAACCTCTGACTGAAAACACCTGTGGGGGTTGATGTGGCAGCAGGAGAAATTTCATGCCTCACAGGAGAGTTTGTTGGAGAGAGTTCATTGGGTCCTAGAACATACACAAGCCAACCCACACAGGAATAAGCACCAGAAGGACCCAATTTGCTTGTGGGAAGTGGGGGAAGTGACTGAAATCTGGCAGAGAGCAAAGCAAGCACCATTGTTCCCTCTTGGACCCCTCCCCCACTTACAGCATCACGACACAGCAACATGGGTTGCCCTGCCCTGGTGGACACATAAGGCTCCGCCCCTTACTATATAACAGGCGCATCAAGACAAAAAAAGAATGGCCCAAACAAAAGACCAGATCGAAGCCCCAGAAAAAAATACAACTAAATAATGAAGAGATAGCCAACCTATCAGATGCGTATTTCGAAACACTGGTAGTCAGGATGCTCACAGAAATAGTTGAATTCGGTTGGAAGTTAGATGAAAAAATGAAGGCTATGCTAAGTGAAATAAAGGAAAATGAACAGGGAACCAAGAATGACAGGAAGGAAACTGGGACTCAAATCAGTGGTGTGGACCAGAAGGAAGAAAGAAACATTCAACCAGAAAAGAATGAAGAAACAAGAATTTAAAAAAATGAGGAGAGGATTAGGAACCTCCAGGACATCTTTAAACATCCCAACATCTGAATCATAGGGGTGCCAGAAGGAGAAGTGAAAGAGTAAGAAATTGAAAACCTATTTAAACAAATAATGAAGGATAACTCCCCCAATCTGGCAAAGGAAATAGACTTTCAGGAAGTCCAGGAAGTTCAGAGAGTCCCAAAGAAATTAAACCCAAGGAGGAACACACCAAGGCACATCATAATTACATTACCCAAGATTAAAATTAAGGAGAGAATCTTAGAAGCAGCAAGAGAAAAGGAGGCAGTTACCTACAAAGAAGTTCCCTTAGAACTTCCAGCTGATTTCTCAAAAGAGACCTTACAGGCAAGAAGGGACTGGAAAGAAGTATTCCAAATCATGAAAGGCAAGGACCTACGTCCAAGATTGCTATATCCAGCAAAGCTTTCATTTAGAATGGAAAGGCAGATAAAGTGCTTCCCGGATAAGGTCAAATTAAAGGAGTTCATCATCACCAAGCCCTTATTATATGAAATGTTAAAGGGGGTTATCTAAGAAAAAGAAGGTCAAAACTATGGAAAGTATCAATAACAACAAACCCACAACCATCAACAACTGAATCTATAAAAACAAAAACAAACTAAGCAAACAACTAGAACAGGAACAGAAACAAAGAAATGGAGATCACATGGAGGGTTATCAACAGGGGAGTGGGAAGGGGAGAGAGGGGAAAAAGGTAGAGAATAAGTACCATAGATGGTAGGTAGAAAATAGACAGGGGGAGGTTAAGAATAGTATAGGAAATGTAGAAACCAAAGAACTTACATGTATGACCCACGGACATGAACTAAAAGGGGGGAATGTGGGTGTTCAGGGCAGATGGGAGTTGGGGGGGGAATGGGACAATTGTAATAGCATAGTCAATAAAATATATTTTAAAACAAAGAAGTACAAATAGGTAGTTACAGAATAGCCATAGGGATATAAAGTACAGTGTAGGAAATGGAGTAGCCGAAGAACTTACAAGCATGACCCATGGGCATGAACATAGGTGGGGGGAGTGCCTGAGGGAGTGGTGGGTTGTAGGGTGGATGGGGGGGGGGAGTCAGGATAACTTTAACAACATAATCAACAGAACATAATTCAAAAAATAAAAATAAAAAGTTAAAAAAATTCCACCCTCTGGTGATGTGCATCTTGATCGCTTGGCTAAAGCAATACATACCTGCCAGTTCTGTCCGCTATGAAGTTGCTATTTTTCTCTCTCCATATTCTGTTCTTTGGAAGTGAGCTACTAAGTTCAGCCAACACTGAAAAAGCAAGGGGGGCCTGACTGGTGTGGCTCTGTTGGGTGTTGTCCTGCGAAGTGAAAGGTCACTGGTTCTATTCCGAGCTGGGGTGAGTGCAAGAGGCAACCTATTGATGTTTCTCTCCCTCTCTTTCCCCCTCCCCTTCACTCTCTCTAAAAAAATGAATTTAAAATATCTTCACTGAAGATGGTGGCGAGGTAGGTGAAAGCAGATTCCACTTATCCCTACACACAAGTGAAAAACCTAGCCGATCTACAAAGGAACAGAGCAAACAGCCAGCAGTACCCCAGCATATATGAAGATAGGAGATGAAAAACTGTAGAGGACATTGAAAAAACAGATGTGAGACAAAAAAACCTGGAACTGTGAAAAGACCAGAGTTGGACCCAAAGAGGGGGCATCCCAACAGCTGAGACAGTGAGATAAATTTCACTTTGCTACTACAGAGAACTTGCAAGTTATTGCATATTTGTATTATTATTTTTATATTATTCTTACATCTTTTATTTTATTAGTATTTTTTATATCTCTTCTTTCTGTTTAGTCTTCTTCACTTCATTTGTTAAATTGCATTGTTTGACTGGTTTTCCTTGTTCTCTCTTTCATGATGTATTGTTAATTTACTGTCTTTCACTTCACTTGTGTTCCATTAGCACAATACTCTAGGTCCTATACTTCCTATTCTTGTTATCCAGATCACATAGATTCTGTCATATGATTGTTGCTCCATTATTATTGTAAATAATAGCTGTTCCATATAATTGTAAATACTACACAGCACCCCTCCCAGATCTTAGCCCACTTCACAGTTTCCTGAACTCTATTACTGTTGTGGTTAACTCTATTCTCTCACACACTACACCTATTTTCTATCCTTTGCTGTCACTTTGCCTCATAATCTGACATCCCACAAGCTCACTGCTTTCTAGATACAACTCATAATCCTTCCCTCTCCAATAAGAGTCTAATCTTCTTTCCACCCTTTCTAAAAAGTAACTAGTTGGGTGAAATATCATGGTTAAAGCTATACATATCCAAAGGATCTCCTATCTCTTCACTACAGGCTGGTACTGTAAATATCATAGAATACACTCTTGCTGTCTTAAACCATTTTCCCTTCCCCCTCCAAATGATCACAAAAAAAGAGTAGGTGGAAGCTGTGAACACCAGGATACCTGCTAGAAGAGAAAACCCACTAACAAAGGAACCACCAACAGATAACAACAGAAGAAGGTGAAGGTGGGAGTGGAAGCCACACTAATTTAACCCAGTACCTATCTGGAAATACAACTAAATAATGAAGAAATTACTCAGGACAAACACCTGAACAAGAGCAAGAGAGAATCTTCAAAACCTTGTATACATGGAAGAACCAGCTTCAACACAACCTGCCCATACCAGCACAACAAAATACAAGAGGTGGTGGACAGAGTGACCCTCAGTTAACCAGCTGGTGGGAAGGACCCACCAAAGAAAGACCCAACAACAATCAAAACCCAAAGGCAAACACAGAGCCAACATTAATGACAGCCCAAGACCAGTGAGCTTGGGAGATCAAGGAAACAGCACCACTGAATCTCACAGGTATTCTACCATTGAAGCTCACACCATAAACCCAGGGAATCATAACAGATAAATTTAAGAAGTAGAGGCTAACAAGAAGAGTCTCACAACCAATGGGAAGACAAAGGAATAATCCCCAAATGAAAGGAAAGGAGGAAGTTTCAGGAAGAGTGGTAAATGAAATAAAGGCAAGTCAACTATCAGATATTGAGTTCAAAACAATGGTTATAAGGAAGCTCAATGAGCTCACAGAGAATTACCAAAAACCACAGGGAAACTACACTGAACTCACTGCAAACTATATCAACATGAAAAAGGAAATAGAAACTATCAACAAGGGCCAAGAAGAAATGAAGAATACAATTTCTGAACTGGAGAACACAGTAGAAGGAACCAAAAGCAGATTTGATGAAGCAGAGGATTGGATCAGTCAGTGGGAGGACAAGGTAGAAAAAACCCCCACCCAGAATGAGGAAGACAAGGAAAAGAGGCTCAGAAAGAATAAAGAGGGGTTCAGGGAAATGCAGGACAACATGAAACATAATAATATCTGTATAATACAGATACCAGAAGGAGAAGAAGAGCAAGGAATAGAAAATGTGTTTGAAAAAGTAATGATGGAAAACTTCCCTAATCTAATAAAAGAAAAAGTCACACAAATCCAGGAAACGCAGAGAGTCCCAATCAAAAGGAACCCAAAGAAGCCCACTTCAAGACACATCATAATTAAAATGGCAGAATTCCAAGATAAAGAGAGAATCTTAAAGGCAGCAAGGAAAAAAACAGGAAGTAACATACAAGGGAACCCTGATAAGACTAGCAGCTGACTTCTCAGTAGAAAGATTCTAAGCCAGAAGGGAATGGCAAGAAATATTCCAAGTAATGAAAACCAGAGTCCTGCAACCAAGATTACCTTATCCAGCAAGGCTCTCAATTAAAATGGAAGGCCAAATAAGGAGCCTCCCAGACAAAAGAATATGCCTACTCCAGACCAGATCTTCAGGAGATTCTAAAGGGTTTGCTTTAAGAACAGGAAGGAAAATAGTGAAAGACAGAGGAACACAGGTACTGAAAAATGGCAATGAATAAGTACCTATCAATAATAACCTTAAATGTAAATGGATTAAATGCTCCAATCAAAAGACAGAATAGCTGAATGGATAAGAAATCATGACCCACACATATGCTGCCTACAAGAGACCCACCTTAGAACAAAAGACTTACACAGACAGAAAGTGAAGGGCTGGAAACAAATAATCCAAGCAAATGGACAGGAAACAAAACAAAACAAAACAAAACACCCGGGGTAGCAATACTCATATTGGACAAAATAGTCTTTTTTTTAAAAAAAAAAGAACCATAAAAAGAGACCCAGAAGGTTACTTCATAATATTCAAGGGAAGAATCCATCGAGAAGACATAAACATACTAAATATATATGCACCCAACATAGAAGCACCCAAATACATAAAGAAAATCTTAGAAGACTTCAAGAAAGATATTGACAGCAGCACAATTACAGTAGGAGATTTTAACACCCCACTGTCAAAAATGAACAGATCTTTCAAACAAAGTATCAATGAAGATATTGTGGCATTGAACAATGCCCTAGATGAAATGGACTTAACTGATATATATAGAGCCCTTCATCCCAAAGAAGCAAAATACACATTCTTTTCTGATGCACATGGACCATTTTCAAAGATAGACCACTGAACAAGCCTCAACAAATTCAGGGAAATTGAAATCATATCAAGCATTTTGTCTGACCAACAGGGACTGAAGCTAGAAATCATTCCCAAGGAAAAAACTGCAAAATACTCAAAATCATGGAGATTGAATAGCATGCTGTTAAACAATGAATGGGTCAAGAATGAAATTAGGGAAGAAATCCAAAAGTTTCTGGAAACAAATGAAAATGAGCTCAGAACAACCCAAAACTTATGGGACACAGCAAAGGCAGTCCTGAGAGGGAAGTACATAGTGATACAGGCCTACCTAAAAATGATAGAAACATCTCAAATAAACAACCTAACCCTATGCCTACAAGAACTTGAGGAACAACAACAAAGACAGCCCAGAGCAAGTAGAAGGAAGGAAATAACCAAGATCACAGCAGAATTAAATGAGACTAAATTAGAGACTAAAAGCACAATTCTAAGGATCATTGAATCCAGGAGCTGGTTCTTTGAAAAGATATACATAATTGACAAACTTTTAAGCAGACTTATCAAGAAAAAAAGAGAGAGGGCCCAAATGAAAAAAAAAATCAGAAATGAAAGAGGAGAGATTACAACTGATACGACAGAAATACAATGGATTGCGAGAAATTACAATGAAGAACTATATGCCAAGAAATCTGAAAACCTAGATGAAATGCACAGATTTCTAGAAAAATATAATCTACCAAAACTCAATGAAGAATAAGCAGAAAGTCTGAACAGACCAATAACACCTGATGAAATTGAAACAGTAATTAAAAAGCTTCTGCCACACAAAAGCCCTGGACCAGACATTTTCACAGAATTCTACAAAGCATTTAAGGGAGAGTTAACTCCCATCCTCTACAGATTATTTCAAAAAATTCAAGAATATGGAAGACTCCCCAACTCTTTTTATGAAGCCAACATCATCCTAATCCCAAAACCAGGTAAAGACATAACAAAGAAAGAAAACTTCAGGCCAATATTGCTGATGAACACAGACACTAACATCCTCAACAAAATACTGGCAAACCATATCCAGCAATCCATTAAAAAGGTCATACACCATGACCAAGTGGAATTCATCCCAGGGATGCAAGGATGGTATGATATTCAGAAATCAATAAGCATAATACAGCACATAAACAAAATGAAAGATAAAAATCACATGATCATATCAATAGATGGGGAAAAGCATTTGATAAGGTACAGCATCCATTTATGATAAAAACACTCAGCAAAGTGGGAATAGAGGGAGCAGTCCTCAACATAATAAAGGCCATATATGAGAAACCTACAGCCAACATCTTACTCAATGGAGAAAAACTTAGAGCTTTCCCAAGAAGATCAGGAACAAGACAAGGATGCCCACTTTCACCACTTCTATTCAATGTAGCACTGGAAGTCCTAGCCACAGCAATAAGACAAGAAAAAGAAATAAAAGGCATCCCAATTGGAAAGGAGGAAACAAAACTGTCATTGTTTGCAGATGACATGATAGGATACATAGAAAATCCTAGAGATTTCACCAAAAAACTACTTGACCTAATAAATGAATTTGGCAAAATAGCCAGATACAAAGTCAATATCCAGAAATCAAAGGCATTTTTGTACACCAACAGTGAAACATCAGAAACAGAATTCAGGAAAAAAAATCCCATTTGATATAGCAATAAGAAAAATAAAGTACCTAGAAGTAAACCTAACCAAGGAAGTAAAAGACCTGTACTCAGAAAACTACACAACACTGAAGAAAAAAATTAAGGAAGACACAAACAAATGGAAGCATGTACCATGCTCATGGATTGGGAGAATTAACATCATCAAAATGACCATACTACCCAAAGCGATTTATAGATTCAATGCAATCCCTATTAAAATACCCATGACATATTTCACAGCTATAGAACAAACATTTCAGAAATTTATATGGAACCATAAATGACCCTGAATAGCTGCATCAATTTTGAGAAAGAAGAACAAAGCAGGAGGGATCAAAATACCTGATACCAAACTGTATTACAAGGCCACTGTAATCAAAACAGACTGGTAGTGGCATATAAACAGGCACATAGACCAATGGAACAGAACAGAGAGCCCAGAAATAAATCCAAGTCTCTATGGTCAATTAATATTTGACAAAGGGGAAAGAAGCACAAAATGAAGCAAAAATAGCCTCTTCAACGAATGGTGTTGGGAGAACTGGATGGCTACATGCAAAAAAAATGAAACTGAATCAACAACTTATATCATACACAAACATAAATTCAAGATGGATAAAGACTTAAATATAAGTTGTAACACCATAAAAGTCCTAGAGGAAAACATTGGCAGGAAAATCTCAGACATTTCATGAAGCAACATCTTCACTGATGTGTCCCCTAAAGCAAGGGACATAAAGGAAAGAATAAGCAAATGGGACCTCATCAAATTCAAAAGCTTTTGTATGGCCAAAGAAAACAGCATTAAAATGAAAAGAGAGCCAACCATATGGGAAAAACACATTTGCCAATGAAACCTTGGACAAGGGCTTGATTTCCAAAATGTATAAAGAACTCACACGACTTCACTCCAGGAAGACAAAAAGCTCAATTAAAAAATGAGCAAAAGACTTGAACAGACACTTCTCCAAGGAGGACATACTGAGGGCCCAGAGACACATGAAAAGATGCTCAGCATCACTAGCCATCAGACAGATGCAAATAAAACCACAATGAAATACCACCTCAAACCCATCAGAATGGCGAACATAAACAAATCAACCAACAAGTGTTGGAGAGGATGTGGAGAAAAGGGAACCCTAGTGCACTGTTGGTGGGAATAGAGACTGGTACAGCCACTGTGGAAAATAGTGTGGAATTTCTTCAGAAAACTAAAAATGGTGTTGCCTTTTGACCCAGCAATCCCGCTGCTGGGATTATACCCTAAGAGCCCTGAAACACCAATCCAAAAGAACCAATGCACGTCAATGTTCATAGCAGCATAATTTACAATAGCCAAGTGCTGGAAGCAAACTAAGTGCCCATCAGGAAATGAGTGAATCAAAGAACTATGGTACATTTACACAATGGAATTCTACGCAGCAGAAAGAAGGAGCTTATACTTTGCGACAGCATGGAGGGAACTGGGCAGCATTATGCTAAGTGAAATAAGCCAGGCAGTGAGGGAGAAGTACCATATGATCTCACCTTTAACTGGAACATAATCAACAAAAGAAAAAAGCAAACAAAATCTAACCAGAGTCATTGAAATTAAGAACAATCTAACAATAGCTAGAGGGGAGGGGGGAGGGGACAGTGGGGGGAAGGGTTTTCAGGAATTACTATAAAGGACACATGGAAAAAACCAAGGGGGAGGGTGGAAGCAAGGGAGGGAGGTGGGTTTGGAGGAGGTGCGGGGTGGAGAAAATACAGACAACTATAACTGAACAACAATAAAATAATTAAAAATAAATGAATAAATTTTAAAAAAGCAAGAAGGATAAAAGGAGGCTAAGCTTTATCTCCTGGAGTAGAGAGGGTCTATATGTATTATTTGGAATGCTTCTGTAAGGAATATTTGTCTCTTCTTGCCCATCTATTTATTCAATCATTTCTATATATCAATATAGATGGACACAGAGTAAGTCAGGGAAGTGTAAAGAGTGGATATGAAAGCAAACAGACAGTTGACTGGCACCAGGGCCAGGCCAGTATTCCTTAACTTGTTTTCTAGTTTCTTTGAGATTCTGAGGCTCAGAGCCAGGACTAAAGTGTCTTTTGGATGACTGGATCTGGGATGGATGGATGTTCTGTGTCACTCAGCTTTGGAACCAAGAAAAAGGGCCATTGTGTAGATTTCTGTCAAATGCACGGTTGACACAGGAACAGAAACTGATTCCTCTCCCAGAAGCACATTAAATTAAGAAAACTGAAGGCACAGAAAAGAGCTTATAATACACATGTGCCATCCTTTCTGTAACTGCCCAAATTATAGCAAAGAGAACCTCAACCCTGTACTAACCAGAGTAATTCTGTACTCAGCTCTCAAGGATACAGAGGAGAGTCAAGAGCAGTGGAGAGTCTGGGAAATGGAAGTGAAGAAAAGTAATTTCTAAGTGACAACCTATGAGAAGAAATGTATCTTTTTATGTATCCCCAAAGTTAAGTAGTATCTGGCACATAGCAGGGTTCAGTAAATATTTGCTGAATGAATGGTTGTCTTAGAGATCTGTGCCCAATCCCTCAGTAAAACACTGAAGGGTATGAAACAAGGAGTAAGACTTTTCAGTGCATAGCTTATGTCAAGTCCAAATGCGCTGAACCTGGCTGGCTGGTGACTCAATGGATTGAGTGGTGGCCCTTTCGATTCCCAGTCAGAGCCTGGGTTGTGAGCCAGATCCCCAGTAGGGGGCACTTGAGAGGCAACCACACACTGATATTTCTCTAACCTCCTTTTCTCCCTCCCTTCCCCTCTCTCTAAGAATAAATAAATACAATCTTTAAAGAAAAAGTTAAACCTAAAAGATCTAGGATGTTGAAATCATAGGGAAGACAGTGAGCTGTAATTCCCTGATTAGTACATCGAGTTGAGGATGTGGGGGTGGGGTGATGAAGCTGGTTTTGTTTTTTTTTTATGCTCCTGTTGACTGATACCAAGAAACTCGTGGGCAGTTCTCCAGCAAAGAGCTCCTTGTCATGCTCAATAAGTTCTAATTTTCCTCTTGCCCCATCGTCCTCAGTTGCTGTCAGTTGGTTTGTGGCGGAGGGGAATTCCAGCCCATTTTAGGGAAATTAATAAGGAGGTTTCTAGTCAGTATCCCTTAGATGGATCCTGGGACCCTGATGAGAAAAGTAGGTCTGAGACACACAGTTCTCAGAAAGCTATGGGGCCAAGAATGGATATGAATTAACTAAAACTCTCACAGACAACTAACAAAAAATCTATCTAGGTGTTCTCACAAATCTGGAAACTCAAAGATTTAAATAATCAGATAAGCCCTGGCTGGCATAGCTCAGTGGATTGAGCTCGGGCTGTGAACCAAAGCATCGCAGGTTCGATTCCCAGTCAGGGCACATGCCTGGGTTGCAGGTCACGGCCGCCAGCAACCGCACATTGATGTTTCTCTCTCTCTTTCTTCCTCCCTTCTCTCTCTAAAAATAAATAAATAAAATCTTTAAAAAAAATAATCAGATAAAAGAGGGTAACAGAGATTAAGTCTGCTTTACCATCATCTTTGGGCCATCAGCAAACCAGACATCTCCATATCACTCCATTTCTTAATTAAGCTCTTCCTCCTTTTAATTAATTAATTAATTAATTAATTTTACGTACATATTTTTTATTTTCCAACTACGCTTATTAAAGCTGGGAACGGTGAAACAAGGAAAGGCTTACAATAGAAGAAGCAACAGGAGAGAGCCCAGAGGGGCTGCACTGGCTCACTGGGAAGCCAGAGAAAAGGGGCCCTGGAGATGGTTTGAGGGGCGTAAGCCTGGGATGAGCAGTTGGGCTGCGCACTGCTTCCCTGGTTGTCTCATGGAGACCCTTATTGTTCAGGAGATGAACATCTGTGGGGGAAGAAGAGAGGGGAAGGGGAAGGTACAGTCCTGCTCCCAGGGGGAGAGCATGCCTATTCTTACATTTATTCTTAAAAAAAAAAATTTATCCTCCTTTGATGACACCTTTTCATTGCTTTTAGAAAGAGAGAAAGGGAGAGAGGAAGGGAAAGAAACATTTATCTGCTGCCTCCTGCAGGCACCCAGACCAGGGATTGAACCTGCAACATTTTGGTTGTTGACTAACCATTTGGTGGTTCCAATCAAATGAGCCACACTGGCCAGGGCCCTACTTCTATTCTTAATTAATATCTTATTTAAAAATATTTACAATATTTGTCTACTTCACAGAGTTGTTTGGATAGTTCCTTCAAATCATAAGGTGTTCGATTTGCAAGGTGCTGAAGCAGTTATCCAGTTCAACCTCCTCATTTTATAGGTGAGGAAGGGAAATGTCTGGCTAAGGGTACCTGTCGAGTTAGAAACCAAGTGGGTACTATGACCTCAGCTATAACTCTCAGTCTAAGGCCTTTTCTGTTATTCTAGGGGTGCTTCCTACCTTGAGTAACCTCATAGTAGATTTCTTACCTTCCCACCCATCAAGCTCAGGAATAGACAGTGGGAAAATGTATTAAATGATTGGTTCAAAAAAAATTGTATATACAAGAAGGAGCAGCTTGAAACTGACAAATAATACATCCCATGGAAGATAGAAATTGTTAGCCTCTGAGGACTCAAAGGAGTAGATCCATTTAACCACCAACCACCCCTCATTTTTTTTTTATTGATGAGAGAGAGAGAGAGAGGGGAAGAAGAGAGAGAGGGAGAGAGTAGAGACATCAACTTGCTTTTCCATTTATTTATGCCTTCATTGGTTGATTATTGCATGTGCCCTGACTGGAGATCAACCTTGATGTATTGGGATGATGCTCTAACCAACTGAGCTCCCCAGCCAGGGCAACTATCCTTATGTGATACAAGCCCCTCAAAAAAGCAACACTTAATCATCCCAAAGGAGGTGATGAGCACTGTCACTCACTACCAGAAATTAAGCAGGAGCTAAAATTTAATATTGAAACCCAATAACGTGAGAACCTAGTATTTTTGGCGAGCCACCCAAACTTAAATTGTCCCCTGAAAATGACCAAACCTCATAGACATGAAAGTTCAGACACCAGTTAACTCTTAACAGACAAGCCATGGTAACCATTTTGGGCCATCAGCAAACCAGGCATCTCCATATCACTCCATTTCTTAACTAAGCTCTTCCTACTTTTAATTAATTAATGAATTAATTGATTTTACATATATATATTTTTTATTTTCCAGGTACATTTACTAAAGCTGGGAACAGGATTGTAGAGCTGTAGGTCTGGGAAGAGCTGTAAAAGTAATACAGCTCTCTAAATAGCTAAGTCAGCCCTGTCTGGGTAGCTCAGTTGGTTAGAACATCAACCCAATACACCAAAGTTATGGATTTGATCCCCAGTCAGGGCACATAAAAGAATCAACCAAGGAATGCATCAATAAGTAGAAAAACCAATAGATGTTTTTCTTTCTCTCTCTCTCTCTCAAATCAATAAATTATCGAAGACACTGGCTGGTGTGGTTCAGTGGATTGAGCACTGGCCTCTGAACCAAAAGGTCACTGGATTGATTCCACGCCAGCTCACGTGGCTGGGCCGTGGGCCAGGTCATGCAAAAGGCAACCAATTGATGTTTCTCTTGCACATTGATGTTTCTCTCCCTCTCTTTCTCCCTCCCTTCCCTTCTTCTCTAAAAATAAAATTATAAATAAAATCTTAAAAAAGTTAAAAAAGAATTTAAATGGTTAAGTCATTATAACTACAAGCAAAATAAAAAAGAAACAATAAGTTCCAACATTTTGCAAGGGCACAGAGACTTGCATTTATGGGAAAAGAGATCAACATTAGAAAATTAAGTTACCCTTCCTGACTGATGTGGGTTATTTGGTTGAGCGTCATTCCACAAAGTGAAGTGTCACTGGTTCAATTCCCAGTCAGGCACAAGCCTAGGTTTCAAGTTCAGTCCCCAGTTGGGGTGCATGCAAGGGGCAGCTGATCAATGTTTCTCTCTTATACTGATGCTTCTCTCCTCTCTTTCTCCTTCCCTTCCTCTCTCTCTAAAAATCAATAAGTAAAATCTTTTTTAAAAAAAGGAAGGGAGGAAGGAAGGAAGGGAAGAAGGAAGGAAGGGGAGAAAGAAAGAAAGGAAGGAAGGAAGGAAGGGAGAGAGAGAGAGGGAGGGAGGGAGGAAGGAAGGAAGGAAGAAAGAGAGGGAGGGAGGGAGTGAGGGAAGGAAGGAAGGAAGGAAGGAAGGAAGGAAGGAAGGAAGGAAGGAAGAAAGAAAGAAAGAAAGAAAGAAAGAAAGAAAGAAAGAAAGAAAGAAAGAAAGGAAGAAAGAAAGGAAGGAAGGAAGAAAACTAAGCTCCCCCAAAGAAGTAAAATTTGGTCATGAATTCACAAAAATATATCCAAGGAAAGCAGCTAAAAAATGAAAGAAGAGGGGTTGAATGTGGGCAAAATGGGGAGGAAAAAAGTAAATAAGTCAAAGAGGAAAAGATAATAAATTCAGTGATGACCCAATAGAATTCAATGCTCATCACTAGTGGCTGAGTTTCTTAATTAAAGAAGTATCAGCAGTATTCTTCCTTTGAGACCTGAGAAACATTGTATGTATTTACAAGATCTTAAATGCCAAAAAAGGGACAGTACTCAAGTAAATAGCTATCAAAAAGAAAGAAATCCAGTTGTTAAAAGATTTCACCATTGGTCTGAATAAACTTAAGAAGTACAAAGATGGTGGGAGAGGGAGTGGAAAGTGGGAGACCTAAAACCCACAGAAAGCTGAACAGTTACACGAACCTCTCCTCATCTTGAAAACCTCAGTAAAAGTACCAGCAGCTAAAGGTAAATAAAGCACATTTTAAAAAGACTGTACTTTCATTTCTTTCACACACAGCGATATATTCCAGGGTTCGTAAATATCAATTTCTCGTTTGTGAACACATTCTTTATGCAAATGGTTCTTTCATTTTGAAATGTACTGTCTTCACAAATTCAAATATTTTACTTTCTTCCCCTTTTAAATCTTGTTTCCTGTAATTAATTTTCCCTATAGACTATATCTCCACTGAACCGGTCCATACTTTCATGCATTTTAAATTTCTCCTGTTCTACTAAACTTTTATTCCTTTAATATTTACAAAATGGTGATACCTCATTCTTTTTCCACTTTTGGACCCTCTTTTTATTTTGTATAATTTCTTCGCTCATCTCTCCTCACACACATATTCAAATGGCATTAAAGTTCATGTGAAACTGGAACTTAGGTAATGGACTATGTTTCTTTGCCTTATCCTGGGCAATTAGTTTCTCTAGAGTCATTAAACAGATCCATTCTCTAGATCCATTAAATGGATTGATTTTGCTTAGTAGTTTGACATGCCTCACATGCTGTATTGTATTTTCATTTCCACCCCATTCACATAACATTACAATTCTTTTTACATCATGATCATTCCAACCTGTGACCTGAAGGCTGCATGTGGCCCAAGATAGTAATGAATGTGGCCCAACACAAAGTTGTAAATTTATTTAAAAACTTTTTTTTGTTCATCAGTTTTTGTTAGTGTTTGTGTATTTAATGTGTGGCCCAAGGCAACTCTTCTTCCAGTGTGGCCCAGAGCTGGAGACCCCTGAAAGCTTTCAGTTCCCAGGTTATATTTATACAGTCTGTTCTTTCTTAATGAACACTTGCATTGTGTTTGTTCTGATTAATACCATAGTACAACTGTAGCCATTTTTACAATTAATGTCAGTTCTTTTTCCAACAGTGAAAAGGAAAAGAAAACTTAATTCAATCTACATTACAATGCTCCCCGTACCCAGAAAGAGCCTGCTGACAGAGTGGAGTGCTTCCCTCTGCACATCACACTGTTGTTACATGTGAGGTGCTTTCTCTGGGATATGACTCATGCTGCAGGTTATATGACAAGCCTTCATGAAAAGGAACCCAGAAGATAATTTAAACACTGTTGGAGCTTCTGGGAAAGAAGAGTGAAGTAGGAAAACATCTTTAGAAACAAAGCTGGATATAACAAAAGAACCCAGGTGGTGTTAGTGACAAAGGGTTAGTGCCTGCTTGTCTGTGTCTCCACCTAGCAGGCCGTCAGTATTTGCCTGTTTGGAAACTGCATGAGTTAGGGATGCAAAAGGTACTTGTATTTCAAGGGGAAAATATAACATTTTTGAAATGTAGAAAATTGGAGGGTGTTTTCTAATCAACCATTATGATCAAAGTGGAATTTTTTTGTTGTTATCTCTCTTTCAGAGGAAGGATGTTCTACCATGTGAAACGCAGGCAACAGAGGAAGATGCATTGGTAAAGAAATCTAGTTTGAGAAAGTTTGCTCGAAAAGTTCAAGAGAAGTTTTTTGCAGAATCTCAAAATCTTAGGAGAGGTGGCATTAGCAGATCACAACTTGAAAAATCTTTCCCACAGATCTCCAAAAAACACTAACAGAAGGGTATGGGGAAGGTACATGACCAAATCAAATTTTAACTGGGATAAAACTGGCCTTTTAAAGAAGAGAAGAAAAAAGTCAGTCACTGATAAGCAGGACAAAGATAGGCTATTTTGCTAAATTTAAAGTTATATGAGTGACATAAATAAATATATGTATCTATAAATACATATATGTATGTGATGACCTGCTGGCCTCACCTGTGCACTCGACCCCAGGGCCAGGTTGTTAATTTTAGCTAAATCTCAGGAAGCATCTCACTGACAGCTTAGATGCTTATATCAGCAAAACAAAACATAATCTGATATTAAAATGATTCTTTCCAATGCTGCAAAACTTTGGGGTAGTGCCTTATACACAGAAGGATATTAAGGGCAGTAGGCAGGGGATATATCTATTTCTTTGTCAGCATGTCCCTAAACATATTTCCTTATTCTTCCTTTCAAGGTCTCCAACTTGGGTCTGTTCTGCTGTTTCTCAAAAATGTCCTTTTTATATAGAGACATTATTTCCTGGATCCTGATGGGTTTGAGAACTGGCTGACATTTGGGATGTGCCTTTTCCTTTTCATCTCCAGGAAAAAGTGAGCTGAGTCTCATCTTGGAGGCTGGCATCCCTGACTAACCAGAGGACCTTCACATTTCCCCCTCCTTTTCCTCTTTTTTCTTTATTTCTAACTTGCATTTTGCAGCATTGGTAGAACAACAGGAAGCTCTGGGTTTCCTCTCCAGGGCACTCAACTGAAGGGGTGTACTCACCACACTGATAACAGTAGCCAGAAAAGGAACACACCCACCCTCCAGAAAGCAAGGCCCTCCTCCTCACTCTATCTGCCCTCCCATGCTGGCCCACTTCCCCCTCGAAGCCTTGGAGGCCCTATTGGAGTCACACAATTCAGGCTACTCCAGTGTTCAAGACAATTTTACCCCATTGAGATTTGTTTGGTCATGACCTTACTCATGCCCTCCTCTTAGATAGTGTTTTAGAGATCTGTGTGGAAAGACTATTTTCAAACTGCAATCTGCTAATTCCATCTCTTTTAAGATTTCAAGATTCTGCAAGAAATTTCTGTTGGTCTCAGCATCATGTGAGACGCTGTTGTCTAAAGTTACTGGGGTCAATCATTGTGACAGACTAAACTGGTATCAGCATTGCTATGCATATTCTTATATGCAAAATGATGTGTTGTGTTGCCTTTCTAAGCTAAACACCCTTGAAATAAACAAAGAGAGGAATTATTGGTTACCGACTCAATGTGTCCAGGGATAAGAGTTTTAATTATAACAGAAATCTGGAATCTAGTTTTCCAAATTTTTCATGTTAAAGAATCTGGGGGTGGCAGAAGTACAGGACTGAGTGCCTGAGGAATGACCACAGGACCAAGAACAGCCAAAAAGTGTCTGAGTACACTCATTACACTGACATGAAGATGAGACAATTAAAATGAAAGCTGTGTCAAGGATATGAGTGAAAGACACAAACAACTCTTGGGAGCACTCACTAAAGACAGTTTTTAAAGAGCCTTGAGAAATAAATTTGAGAGAGAATCCATCTGGGATGTCAAGGTCTGTACGTTGCGGTTCTCCTGTGGTTTAGCTGGTCCTCATCTACCATTCATGGTCTGCCTGAGCTCTCAGAGGTCTTGAAGTGAATGGATCAGTGTTTTAACAACTCATAAGTTGCTGAATGAGTGCTCTGTCTGTTGGTGTTTAACCTAATTTTTCTTCTCAGAGATATTACACATATAAATCTGGGTTCTGCATTTGAGAAACTTGGATCAGATGGTTATTCCAGAAACAGTCTTCTCCTGGGCAAGATAGTTTCCCTGAGCAGACCCCTCACCCACAATGAGCCTTTAAAATCTTGGCAAAAAACAGAGTCCTCTTGCATCAACATTTTAACTTGATTTTGAGCAGGAAGATGCTGCATGGCTGAAGGAGGAAGGAATTGAGTGAGATTATTCTGTTGTCAATGACCTCTAAGCTATCACCGAACCATGCTGCTGCCTTCAGAACAGCCTCAGAAAGATGGGTGACATCCAACTACAGCCAATCCTCACCTAACCGTGTCAGTGGGTTATTGGAACTGTGGCAAGGTGATGTATAACAAAACCAGTTTTACCACAGGCTAATTGATATAAGCAAGAGTTAAGTTCCTATGGTATCACATCAATATTCTAGAGATATGACCTTATTTGAAGACCTGCTGTACTCTGGACTTCCTCACCTATGTTCCATAGAAACCTCTCCATGTTTGCTTTTTAATCAGCAAACGTGCTAGTTAGCAACCACTAGCCACCTATAGGTTGACAGTTTGATAAACTTGATAAAGATGATTAAGTTGCTGCAGCTGCTTTTTTCTTCTTTAGCTTAATGCCAACATCTTTACCACAGTTCTGTATGACCTTGAGCAAATATGATCTGCTCTCAGCCTAGGCTTTTCCTGAATTAAGTAAAATTTTCTATATAAAACACTTAGCACAAAGTAAGTGCTTGGTAGGATTTTTAAAAAATTAAAACAGTTTAAAATTATAGATGATGTACAATGTTATATTCATTTCAGATGCATATCACAATAATTAGACATTTACATACCTTACAAAGTGATCACCGCAATGAGTCTGATTCCCAATTGGCACCATACACAGTTGTTACAATACTGACTATATTCCCTGTGCTGTACATTAGATCCCTGTGATTGATTTACAACTGGCAGTTTGTTCTTCTTAATCCCTTTACCTTTCTTGTCCATTCCTCAGACCCTTTCTATCAACAGCCATCAGTTTTTTCTTTGTATCTATGAGTTTGTTTGTTCATTTATTTATTTTTATTTTCCTGATTTTTAAATCTGATTTCACATACATGTAGAGTGAAAAAAACAACAAAGGAATTTCACTTACATATGGAATAAAAAAAACCAAGTCTTTCTATGTCTGACTTATTTCACTTATCATAGTACCTTCTAGGTCTGTGTATGGTGTAACAGATGGCAAGATGTCATTCTTTTTATGGCTGAGTAATATTCTGTTAAGTATATACCACACTTTCTTTATCCACTTATCTATCTGATGGACACCTAGGTTGCCTCCATATCTTAGTTATTGTAAATAATATTGCAGTAAGCTTAGGGGTGTATATATATTTTCAAATTAGTGTTTTTGATTTCTCTGTTAAATACCCAGCATAGGTCCTATGCTTGGTGGTTCTTGATGAGGATGGTGTAGAAGATGACTAGTTAGTGAGGAGTATTTTTCATTTTCATTATAACACGTTTTTCCTTAGCCCCATTTTTTGTTTTCTTTGGCTTGATGCCATCACAACACCCATCTCTTTTAAAGAAGGCCTCCAAGGTTGGAAACTTCTTCCTATCCACTTCAAGTTACATCTGAATATATCTGTAATATGATGATGTGTGACTGCTTACTCATACCCAACTTCTTTCTCATGTTCACCCATAAGGGATTCCATAAGGAATCAGAGGGACAATCATCTCCAGGGGATTTGCCTTTATACCTCCGTCTGAGTGTTTATCCTTCTGTGACTCCCTGATACCAGTATGAGGATTTCTCTGGATGGATATTATTAAATAAATAATCACCACATACCTGGGGGGTCTCAGCAGAAACCAGATAGGTGAACTAGGAACACCATTCAAACAAGGATAACTGAGGAGGATTTATGAAGGGATGGTTTACAAATGGGGAGGCAGGGAAGGTGCATCATAAGGGATAAGCAATTACACAGGGCTGGTAATGACAGAGCTGTGTAGTGTCCCTAAGCCCAGAGTGGGGGAACCTCTGGAGTGCTTCCTAGAACCCCTTGGGCACAGGGGTTCTATGTAGAAAGGGCTGCCTTGAGAGGACTGTGGTCTTTGTTGTAAGCGCAGTCAGTGTGAGACAAATCCACAGGGAGGAGTCAGGAGAATAAATACCCTGATCTCACTTTTCTCCTTCTCTCTGATTTGCCAAGACTTAGGCTAATACAGCTGGATGTCAGAGGGCAAGGGAGCCCCCTGAGGTCGGACTTCTGTGCTAGAACAGAAGAGGGTGAAGAGTGGGTTCAGAAGGGCAAATGGAAGATATCTGGCATTTTAAGTAGATAAAAGTGGACCATGCATGGGTCAATGATGACCAAAGATGACCAGTGATATGAACCAGAGATTATAGTATATCCAGTTTCTTAGAACTAGGGTCCTTAAAAAAAATCATTTGACCCCTAATAACTTTATGCCACAGGAAAATGCTTAAGCTTTTGTTTCATGACTAGATTTTCAAAATCTGAATTATTATTACTCACATTAACAGTCCAATCTCTGACGTTATTTATGATTGATTTATCTTTAAATATTCTCCTGTCTTAATATTCTGGTATGAGGCAACTGGAGGTGCCCCCACTTCCCACCCACCAAGGAAGAATTACTTGGAGCTCAATCGAGCTGTGTGGGGAGCCTCAGGCATACCCATTCTGGTCTCCCCAGGGAACTCTGGGAATAGGCCCTCTGGGTCCTCCCCTCTCTAGCACTCTCAGAGTGGACATTAGAATATATATATTCTTCTCCTGTAGGTGGAGGTAGGGGTGAGCACAGGACAAAGTATAGAATTTGCTAGAGAATCCACAGTTCCAGGACTAGAGACAGAAACCTACCTGCTCCTTTTATCTTTCTCATCATATTGAAAGAAACCTGGGAAATAGCCTTTGGGCTCCAGCAATGAACTAACCAAGGAAAGCCTAGAGCCTTCTGAAGTCACTGCCACAGGCAAGGGGAAGGCTTTCTCAATAAGCATTCTGCAAGGCTAGGCCCTAAGAATAAATAGAGTGGGTGGTGAGGTAGGGTTGGCCAAAAAGTTTGTTCAGTTTTAAATAAGACTAAAAGGCACATTTTACATTTTCGCCAATAACTTTGTTAAACAATGCAGTCACCGTTTTGTTCCACTACCTTCTACCATCCTTCAGGTAGCCTTATAGTTCCATCTTTCCACAACTTTTTTATCTTTTTGAGCAAAGAACTGTTCCTTTTGTAGTCTTTCAAGGGATTGAAATTTTTTCCATTAAGAGAATTTTGTAAAGATTGAAATAAATGGAAATCCAAAGGTGCTATGTCTGGTGAATATAGCAGATGAATCAGAATTTCCCAGCCAAGCTGTAACAGTTTTTGCCTGGTTGTCAAAGTAATGTGTGGTCTTGTGTTATCCTGATGGAAGATTATGAGTTTTCTGTTGACTAATTCTGGACCCTTTCCATCAAGTGCTGCTTTCAGTTGGTCTAATTGGGAGCAGTACTTGTTGGAATTAATTGTTTGGTTTTCCACAAGGAGCCCATAATAGAGGACTGACTCCCTTCCAGTCCCACCATACACACAACATCGCCTTCTCTGAATCAAGACTGGCCTTCGGTGAGGTTGGTGGTGGTTCATTTCATTTGCCCCAGGATCTCTTTCATTCCACATTATTGTAAAGTATCCACTTTTATCACCTGTAACAATTTTTTTAAATTTTATTTATTTATTTTTAGAGAGGGAAGGGAGGAAGAAAGAGAGAGAGAGAAACATCAGTGTGCGGTTGCTGGGGGCCGTGGACTGCAACCCAGGCATGTGCCCTGACTGGGAATCGAACCTGCGATGCTTTGGTTAGCAGCCCGCACTCAATCCACTGAGCTATGCCAGCCAGGGCTACCTGTAACAATTTGTTTTAAAAATTGAATGTTTTCATTACGTTTAAGTAGAGAAACATGTGAAATTACACTTAAGGGATTTTTTTTTTTTGCTTAACTTATGTGGAACCCAAACATCAAAGCAATTAATATAACCAAGCTGGTGCGAATGATTTTCAATGCTTGATTTGAATATTTTGAGCATGTCAGCTATCTCCTGCATGGTATAATGTCGATTGTTCTCAATTAATGTCTCAATTTAATCGCTGTCAACCCCAACTGGTCTGCCTGACTGTGGAGCATCATCCAGCGAGAAATCTCCAACACAAAACTTCGCAAACCACTTCTGACACTTTTGATCAGTCACAGCACCTTCTCCATACACTACACAAATCTTTTCTTGCATTTCAGTTGTGTTTTGGCCTTTCTTGAAATAATAAAGCATAATATGCCAAAAATGTTGTATATTTTCCTCCATCTTCAATATTAAAGTGGCTACACAAAAATTCACCAGTTTTGATGGTTTTTTTAAATGCATGCTAATATGACAGCTGTCATAATACAATATAATAAAATTGTTTCAAATTAAGTTAAAGACAACTGAGCACTACTAGAGCCATCTTATGGGGAAAAAAAAGGATGAACGTTTTGGTTTCAGAAGGGCTGTCTGACCCCCACTATCTGCCTTCATGGCCTAAGAGTCTGCCTGAAGCTTCCACCACTTGGGTAATTCCTTTATGCTAAGAATTTGCTTCAAGAAATCCTCTGCTGAAATGTGCATGCTGCCTAAAAGGGTGTGGTGCACATTCGTCTCTTTCTTTTGCCTTCTCAACACTAAACTTCCCTTTCTGTTTTGAGAACTTCACCCTTCATGAGTATTTCTAGGAAGACGAGCCTGTTTTCTACTATAAAAACCTCAGCAGAAGGTGCAGCAGTTGCTGTCTCAACCCTTCTCATAGTCAGGGCAGGGGCAAGTGACCTAGGGTTGACCAACCCGATTCATCCGCAGACCACAGATCTGGAACTGGTGACACGGGACAGCAGAATTTGGGTGGTGACACGGGACAGCAGAATTTGGGAGTGTTTATTTCGGCAGTGGACAGCAGCAATGGCAGTGGCCCTGTGGCAATGGCCCTGTCCAGAGCTGTCAGTGGCAAATGGTGGTGTTCAGCAGTAAGGGCAGTCTGCAGTCACATTCTCACAGTTATTATTTATGGTGTGACCTGGGCTGCGGTTCCAACTTCTGCGTAGGATCCCCATTCCTGCCCATTTCCCAAGTCTGTTCCTCAGCCTCCCTAGAGAATTTAGAGTTCCCCAGCATCCTTCTACTGAATCCCCATGCTGCTTCAATGAGACAGAGTCATCCTCAGTTGCAAGGATCTAATACTGACTGATACAAGGGGTGACACATTAACTCAAGAAAAGTCATAAATATATCAGCCACAGATAGATTCATTTGTCTAATTCACTGTCATGTTGGGAAACAACAGGACCCCAGGAAAGAGATGATGGGAGTACAAAATAAGGAGAGTCTAGTCTTATGGATATTGGCTGATGGGGCTCTCCTAGCAGGACATTTGGACATGGTTTCAAAGCAACCTGAGGGACATCCAAGGTACCAGGCCAGGGCAGTGCAGGATGGATACAGATAAATTGACAGGAAAGACAGAGGTGCGATAAGGGGAAAGTTAGCATGGCTTACACTGGTGCTGCTGAGTGTGGAGCCTTACTGACACGCCCTTGCTTGTTCCCTGTACAGCACCCAAGGGAAGCTTCTGCTTTATCAGAGTAAGACCACTGATTTTATCTCTTTGATTTGCCTAAACATTTCCACTGACATTAGGATTCATGGTAATAGTAATCAGTTTGTGGGATTTCTATTCCCTTCCCCCTGCCCCCCAGCAACAGCATTTAGTCCCTTTATGATTTAATACTCAGGCATGAAATGTGCAAGGACAGTGTAAAGTCTAAACTACCCAAAAGGGCAAGAGCTGTGTCTTTATTATCTTTTCCTCAGAAAGGAGCATAGAAACTGTTCACTACTCACTGAGGGAAGGGAAGGAGGAAGGAAAAGAGGAATGTAGTGAGTACAAATCTGGAACAACCGCTAAGAACTTGTTCATGGTTTTTTTGTAAAGAGGAGGGGTAATCCACAAATCAACAAAATTCACTCCTTTCTGCATTCCTCTTTACTTCTGCTCAGAACAAGGACTGTGCTGGTGTTCAGTTCACTGCACAGATATACTCAGGGTCCTGTTATTGTTCTGCTAGCTTTTCTATGGAAGGGTCACGTTTGCCTGCCAGCAACTCCAACAAACCCAGGGCACCTGCAGAGGACCCTCTCAGGCCCACTGGTGATGCAAGCCAAGATAGGAGGTGGCAGTTCTCATGTCTGATCCCCCAGCTCAGCTCTGAAATTCTGGATCTTGGTGAACTCCCAGGGCACTGACTCCCACACATCCACTGGACCTGCTCCTAAAGCCGTTTCTGCTGTGGGGTGGCACTGAGTTGCCGCCCTTTTCCACCAGCTCCATGGATGTCATCAAGGGAAGGGCGTTGAAAAATAACCTTAGTCAAACTACCAAAAAACACTGAAGAAAGAAAACGCACAAGCTGGGTTTGACTTAAAAATTTTTTTTGAGACATGTTTTTTATTTTTGTAGAATGTCAGTTAATAAATATTTTACCAGGATGATAAGGATGAATCATGATGATGGTTCTAAGGAATGGAAACATTTTATACTTTAATTTAAAGCCTAACTCATCAGCCCTGTCTTCTGCATCAGATCTTGAAATCCGGCAGAGAAAGTATCTTTCATGCACAGGCCGAATTTCTAACCTTGAATTGTAGCCAGGTCAATATATGGAAGGCCAGTGGCAGCGGCTCTTGATCACCTGAAGCAGAGGCTTCTTAAAAGTAAGGAAGATGACAGTGCAGGCCACTAGCAGGGTAAGGCAGCTGGGAAGAATGAGCACAAGGTACAGCAGGCCCATGTCCACCCTTTCCCACTTACAGTCCTGAGGCATGCCTCTGGGCAGGTCCATCAGGCGAATGACCTTGGAGGACAGGTTGCAAGTGATTATGGCCAAGTCTGTGATGGTATGTGGATGCTGCAGAGCCTCCCAGCCCTCCACCCCACAGCAGTCATATGGATTTTGACTGAGGTAGATGGTCCGCAGACTTGTCAGGAGCTGTGCAGTCACAGCCCTCTGGGGAAGGGCTCTGAGAGAGTTCCTGCGGAGATCCAGGGTCTGTAGGGCCATGCTGTCCCTGAACCTTGGAAAACGGGTCAAGGAATTTCCTGACAGATCTAAGTCCCTGAGATTCCTAAACCCAGAGAAGTCCAACTCTGTGAAGCTGGAACTGAGGCCCACATTCCTGAGAGACAGGACCTGTAACGTGGGAGCAATATTCTGGAGAGGAGCAATGCTCCCGTTGAGAATCCCCCAGTTTCCAGACAGGTCTAAGTGGGTGAGGGCGGTCCCCTGGAATGAGCAGTCTTGTAATGCTCCCAATGCACATTCCTTCAGGGAGAGGCTCCTCAAAGATGCCATATTCCTGAAATCCACACAGCTGGGGGGGCCCACGTGGTCTAACCCAGCTGGCTGGGGACAAAGTGAGATCTGGTTGTGGCTCATGTCAACTGTAGTGATGTTATTGGCATCAGCGAAAAGGCCAGTAGGGACATGCAGAAGCTGGTTGGAGCTCAGGTTGAACGACCGGAGGCTCCTCAGGCAGCTGGGGAGCCCCGGAGTCAAGTGCAGCTCCGACAACTGGTTCTGGCTCAGATCCAGCTCCATGAGCGCTCCTGGGGGCTCGTGCTCCCGGATGTGGAGTGTCATCAGGCAATTCTGGTTGAGGTTCAGGTGGGAGAGGGAAGGCATTTTCTTTAGGAAGCCATCAGGCAGGTATTGGAACTGGTTCTGGCTCATATCCAGGAAGCGAAGATCTGCAAGATCACTGGAAGCAAACTCTTCCCAAAGGTTAATTGTGGTGATGTTGGTCACATTGCCATCCACAAGGAGGAACTGCGCCACCATCTCCTGTGGTGATGAGGCGTTGTACAGGTCCCTGTAGAAGCCCATGTTGTTGTCCCGCAGCAGGAGGGTGTGCAGCTTGCTGGATTGGGGCAGGAGCGGGAAAAACAGCAGCTGATTGTGAGAGAGGTCCAGAGTCTCCAGCTCAAAAGCAGCTTCTTCCACTGATGCCAGGAACCATTCCAGGGCATTATAGCTGACATTGAGGAACTGGAGCTGTGTGAGGCTGAAGTCCACAATGCAAGGGAGGTTGTTATAGGCCAGGTTGAGGTGTCTCAGCTTAGTCAAGCCTTCAAAGGCTCCACCCTCAATCTCAAAGATGTAGTTCCTCTGCAAATCCAGCTCCTTGAGGTGCCTCAGGCCTTTAAAGGCAGAGTCATCAAGTCTCATGATGGTGTTCCTCGCCAGGGACACAGACTCCAGTGAAGACAGGTTCTGGAGCATGAGGGCTGCCATGTCTTCTGTCAGGGAGTTTCCTGACAAGTCCAACCTCCTCAACACCTGCAGGCTGTGAAAGGCAGCCGCCGTCTCCCGGTAGCTCTCTGAGAGGGAATTGTCAGGCAGTGCCAGGCTGTGCAGGTGGGCCTGCCCTAGGAAGGTGTCACAAGCAATGTGCTCCAGGTGGCAGCTGTGCAGACTGAGGCTCTCCAGGAGAGGGTAAAGCTGAAGGGAATGATTCCCCAGGGTCTTGAGAGGATTGGCATCCAGGATGAGCGTCTGCAAGTGAGCAGGGAGATTGCTGGGCACCGAAGCAAGGTTCTGCCCTTGACAATCAGCGACTCCATCCACCTAGGTTTTAAAACACAGTGGTCAGCAGGGAGTAGGCCTCCGAGGCAGAAGTCTGGGTATAAAAGCTTAGCTCATTCATCAGACTGTTCCTGCAACTTTTGGGAATGGCTCTAGAGATTATAAGTTTTTTTTAAAAAAAGGATCAGAAACTGTAGGAAAAAATGGAACTTTTCTTTCTTCTTTACCTTCACACTAAAACAGTCAGCTAGGAGCTGAGTTCCAGGCCTCGTTTAAAACACACAGCATGGCCCTGGCTCAACTAGCTCAGCTGGTTGGAGCATCTTCCCATACACAAAAAGGTTGTGGGTTTGATCCCTGTTCAGGGCACACACTGAGGCTG
>PVIA01003253.1:57740-139012 GCA_004024845.1 Tonatia bakeri | reverse complement strand
ATAAAACACACAGCATTTTAGAGAAGTTCTGAGCACCTATCCGTTAGGTCCTGAGCAGTGACAGCTGTGCTTGCTGTTTGGGCTCAGCTCTGAGAAGAGTTAAGGGCCAAGTCTCTTTGTGGGTTTGAATCCTACCTCTGCTACTTGTTTCCATGTGACCTTGGGCAAATAATTTAGCTTAAGTGTGTTATTTCCTCTGAAAAATGGAGGTAAAGACAGTACCCACTTCAGAGGATTGTCGTGAGATTAGACGAGAGGCTGCACAGCGCCTCACACGCAGTGGGCACCATCGATGCAGTTGGTCCATATGCATTGCAAACATTTTTACCATAACACCAGTGCATCTAACAGGGACACTGCCCAACAACTGGCAGTGCTGTGGCATCTTCGTTTCACCCAGAGAAATTTTGTCTGGGATATTCCTCTACATTCTGGATTGATGTATGGTACAGCTCAACAGGATTTCAGAGCTCATCATCGTCTTGAATTGCACAGAGTGGGGTCTGGAGAGAAGTGGAGAGTCGATGGCAGAGCTGGAACTGGACCCACAGCTCTTAATGCCCAATTCATTGTTTTTCCTGGATGTCGTTCTACCACAATTGTGCTGCTTAAGGAGGCAGGAGGAATGGGACAACCCTGGTCTCGTTGCGGAAGTCACTCAAGCCTCAGGATAAACTCAATCAAATGGCTTACAAAATTGGCAAAAACAATCAGCGACAGGATGTTAATTAGGTATCCAGAAAAAAAGTTTTAAGTGACAAATAGAAGAGCAATGGCCTTCCTTTGCACAGATTGGCCAGAAGGACAAGGCCTGTGATCGCCTAAAACTGTGGGCACAATCCCAGTGGGCAAGTGAAGTAACGGAAAAGGGGAGACAAATCCTGACAGAGAGGAAGAAGAATCCCAGGTTTGGAGAGATGACAGACTCAAGTGTGAGTCTTGGCTCTGACATGTATTAGTTTTGGACCCTAGACAAGGAATTAACCCTTCACAGTCCCAAGTTCTTTTCCTGATTATTAAAATAAAACCTTCTAATAATTAAAAATGTATACAATATAGGAATACAGAAAATTAAACTCCTTTGTAATTTCAGCCTTTCCCTCAAAGAAATACCACTAACCTTTTGTTACATTTGCTTCTGGGCTTTCCTAAAGATATCACCTACCTTTTCTTGAAAAAAAATTTTTTTTAAATGAGACTGCACTGTAAAAATTATTCAGTAATCTACTCTCCCTTCACCTCCACCCCAGTAATACATGATTGACATATTGCCTTGGCAATAAAAGTAAATTTGATTACATTTTGTTTAGCAACTGTCTAAACATTGCATGAATCGAACAGTGGTTATAGAGCACTCTATAGCATTAGTCTATCTTGATTTTGCTTTTTAACATATTGGTGACCTTGGTCTAGTTACCTAACCAGTTGGGATCTTCAGTACTCCACCTGTAAAATGGAAATTATACTTGTAATTTTTTCATGGGTTTTTTTTTTTTGTAATGAGGATTCATTGTGATTATTTATGTAAAAGACTTAACAGAATTTAGCATATAAATGCTTAATAAATGTTAACTATAACGATAGGCATGAACTAATCAATTAATCAGCTGAGCATTGCGTTGTATCTCATTTCCAGATGAATTTGTCAGGTTCCTTCCATACCTCCCCTTCCGCCTAAAAGTCTTTGGAATTTTGACTGGGGCTGCATTACAATCATGGATTCCCTAGGGGAAGAGCAGACATGTTGACAAAATTAAATCTCCCCATGCAGAAACAAGGTGTATTTCTTCATTTGAGTAAGTCTCGGTCTCCCCTACACAGGGACTCTCTGGAGAATGTTGTGGCTAGGGGCTTTCCGAAACATGTGAGACCCTGCTTCACCACAGCTGCAGCAGTCCTGGGGGTCACACTCCTGCAATTTTCTCTGGCCCACTGAAGTGCTGCCAAAGGACCATAGGGCCATCAGAGCCCAAGAAAAACTCATGATGTCCATCTTATGGTAACATCACGTGGCTAAGGCAAGGGGGGGCAATGGAGGGCACCTGGACTATCAAACCCTCAACCTTCAATTCAGAAAAGCCACAGGAAATCCACTCTTTGCATTCACTGGCAGCAAAGTCCCTGCTCCTGCTCACCAGGCTAAAAGAGAGTCAGGCAGGCAGTTTAGCCTGAATCCTGAAAGACCAAAGCATTCATGCTTCATGCCCTCCTCTTCCTGTGTCTGGTAACTCCTGAATTAGCTACTGCAAAGTCAACCTTTCACTGTGCCTGTAAGGGAGCAATGGAAATCTGTGTAGCAGAGACTAATAATAGCAACACAACAATAATAATAAATAAAACCCACAGCATTTACTACGTTCAAGGCACTGTCCTGAGTGCTTTACATACATTAACTCATTTAATCATCATAACAGCCCAGTGTTATGGCATCGTTGGTTGGTACTATCATTACTTTCATATTGTACGGATGAGGAAACTGAGACCCAGAATGGGCAAATGTCACCAGCTAGTAAGTGGTGGAGCTGGGATTTAAACCTGGTCTGGCTCATAACCTCTATCCCAAACCTCTATCCCACAGTGTAGCAGTTAGACGTTGCTGAAAGTGGTTAAGAACTATCACCAGCTGGGATTTAAGATTCATCAGCCTTAAGAACACATCTTTAAATATTAACCCTGACATCTAGTTTGTCTTCCCAGTCCCTGGGATATAATAGGGCTCAAGGAATGTTTATTAAATGTTTGTTTCTCTGGCAGATTTTTTATATTGGCGAGTTATAGGCAAAGTAGAAAATTTCTAGAAATGTGCTCAGTTGTTACGAGCCAATCTGTTTCCATATATAGGCAGAAATCCTGAAGAGAGTAGACTACAAAAGCTCAGGTATCTCCTTCCTGGATTGTCTTCAACTTAAGTGCCATCAAGGATGTTACTGTGCAGTGTGCATGGGCAGCATGCTCTTCAGTACAGCTTTTTTATTTTTATCTTTATTTACTGATGATGTTTTTAGAGAGGAAGATGAAGAGAGGGAGAGAGACACATTGATTTGTTGATTCACTTATTTATGGACTCATTGGTTGCTTCTTGTATGTGCCCTGACTGGAGATTGAACCCACAACCTTGACGTATTGGCAGGATGCTCTACCCAATGAGCTACTTAGGGCATTCAGTACAGCTTCTTAAATATTTACTCTCGACTCAATCTCAAACTCTGAGGCAGGGCATCTCCAACTTTAATACACCCCACCAATATCAGATTCTAATAGCATTGGTGGAGCTCAGTCATCCAGATTTTTAAGAAGGTGCTTTTGTTCCAGGTGGCTAATCTAGGCCTATCTCTAGGGCCTCGTGTCTTCAGAGGATATGAAACAGGTGGGGCAGAGGCTTTCCTAGGCATCTTTTCAAACCTTTGGTTAAAGAGCAAGTTGCACATGGCATCACACCAGGGTAGGTACAGAGTGATTCTGATTCATTCATTCCCTGTCCTCCTTGATTGACAATCCATTAGCTTTCAAAGAGACCAAACCTTGTCAGGACAGGAGCAATAGGCAGCTCAGAGTTCCCGGGAAAACTCACCAACTTACAGCCCCTTTGTGAAGCAGCTGTGGCCATTCCACTGCGGCATCTCCATCCCACTGTCAAGAAGTGAAAACCAAGGCAGAGCCAAAGGGGCAGCAACTCCATCTCAAGTGCAGCGCTGTGGACAGAGGGCAAGGAAGAAGCAAGTAAGAGAAGGACGGATGTCCCAGAGGGCTGCTTTGCACTCTCAGTAGAAAGTGCCAGTTCCCAGTTAAGTCTGGTCTTGGAAGGCCACAGCTACAGGCAGGTGGAAGTCCAGACTCTTTACATAACTCAAGTTAGCCAATACTTTTAACTTTTCGCTGCAACTGTCAATAAGAACCCATTCTCATTTTGCCTGTACCATCTGATGGACAGGTGGCTGAACACTGAAACTGCCAGAGTCGGGCAACAAAAGTGAGAAACAAAGGATTTGAGGAACCAGGTCTCAGGTCACCTACAGTTCCCATGATTTTTAGTTCTATTGACGCTTTCTTCCCAAAGCTCAAATGTGCCTGATGTACCGCCTGAGCTCAATAAATATGTTTTGTATGAATGAGTGGTGAACAGGATAGAAATATTGTTTCCTCTGGTCCTGTAGAGCTGCTAATTGTTTTGCTGACATGAGGCTATTTAAAAAGAGAAAATCTCATTGGTTAACTCATTTGATATAGCCCTTTGAAAACAGAATTTTGATATTTTGTCTGGATAAGGGAGCAACTAAGGGGAAAATGAAAAAAAAAAAAAACAATCTTCAGTATAATAAGGATTATTGTTGAAGTGTGGTTACCAGTCCCCTTACCTGGCCAATGCATGTAGAAGAGAAGTCATGAGAAGGCTTAAGATTCTACATATACCAACAGAATTTTAGAACTAAGAGGAACCATAGTAGAAATACAATAGATCCTCTACCATCACATTTTTACAGGTGAACACTCAGATAATAAATGGCTTATTCAAGGTTCAAGATCAACTTAGTGGCAGGGCTATAAACAGCCAGCAGGTCACCCTCCTGGGGCTCCACAATGAGAAAGCAGGCTAATTTCTCTCACTGCAGGTGCTGTTGAATTGACTACCCTGTGGGAGAGTTTATAGCCCAGTAGAATCCCCTCCCAGCTCGGCACTCCTCAGAATCTGAGGCAAGTGCCTGACCCCAGTGTTCTGACTGCCCCATCCTCTTCTTGATGTCTTTCTGAGAAAGGACAAAGGGTCTGCTCTCCAGTCTTCTCTTGGGCCAGCAGCACTGGCACTAACATGAACCTCCTCCCTCACTCATGGACCCTTCTGCCTGACACATCTCGGCTATCTAGGGCCCCTTCCTCTTTCCCTTTCTTGAAATAAGTTTACACAATCTCTAGAGCTAATTTTAACTTCCTGGTAAGATTTGAATACTCACCAGGGAAAACAGACTAACAGAAAAACTAAGTGAAACCAGGTAAATCAACTTCAACCTTTTCCTCAAGTCAGGTCAGCTCTCCTTACCACAGAGGGAACCTCCAATTCAGATTCATCAGTACTTGCCCAATACTGGGAATCCTCTTCCCAGACCCTTCTTCCGCTTTTGCACCTGTGCAGGAATTATCACTTCATGGCATGTGCACGGCACAGATGGCAAAACAGAGCCATATGGGCTCCTGTTCTCAGCGTCCTCCCAACACACACACATACACACCCTGGAAACCTTGGGATCACTGCCCACCTTGAGATAAGGTTGTTGGAGTAAGCAAATTCCAAGATGCCAGTTAATGTCAGATAAATAAGAAATAACATTTTAGTATAAATACGTCCCATGCAATATAAAAGAATTCATTGTTTATCTGACATTCAAATTTCAGGGGTTGTTCTGTATTTTACCGAGGAGAGGCAAGGCAATGGCAACCATGGACCTGTTCCCTCCTCTCCTCCTTCACCAACTCTGTCAGACTTGGGATGGCACCTGCCGTTGTGACACTGACCTTTCTAGAACAGCCAGCCCCATATATTATAATACTGCCTCTAGATGTGTTCAGGGAGAGAGTGCAATGTCTTCAGGGAGAATGTATCTCTTGGGCTGGAATGATAAATAGGCCAGTGTCATTTACGCCCAAAGTGTGATTTTAATTTCTGGGTCAACAAGATAATTTTTGAAAATTTAAAACATATTTTCTCCTTTCTCTTAAACTTAGTCAAACAGCCCAGAAAAACTCTTGCTATACCCTCTGGGCAACTCTTTCTGTCAGGAGATAGCATGGGAAGATTATGGAATCTAGAACCAGATATACCAGGATTTGAATTCTGGTTACAGTATTCGTTATTTGTCCTTGAGTAAGTCACATAAAGTCTCTGAAACTCAGTTAATCCTTCTATAAAATGAGGGTAATAACAACTATTCAGAGTTTTAATGAGAATCAAATACAATAGTATATGTGAAAGTGTTTAGTTAACTATGAAGTTAGTTGATAATATGATTATTATTTATGAGTTCAAAACACCGTGAGTTGGCTGTGTGCATTGTTATTCCTACATAAAATTGCCAACATAATTTAGCACCTATAAAAAGAAGGAAAAAATAATGAATATATCATTATATCAACTAAATATGTGAAAATATGAAAAAAGGTTAAATTAAAAATTCGACATTAATAAATTGCAGAATAAGACTAATCCTGGGAACAGAGTACTATGCTGGTTGAGAGCTGTTTGTCCTCAAGTCCATGGTTTGTTCTCGCCCTACCTTCCTCTGGTTCACACAAAGCTGACTTCTGAAGCTGTCTAAGTTCTAGGTGTCAGTTGGCCTCCAGCTGGCTTGATCAATGTGAGGCACTCCTGGGAGATTAGAAGGCAGAAGGAAGGAGAGAATCCAGGGTATTTCTCTCCCTCTCTCTCTGCCTTGGACATAGAAGTCCTTGAGCTTCTTCTGGTGACTCCTAGGCTCCGGTAACACCCTCCTCCCTTTATCATCATTCAGCCTAGAGCTAATCGATGTCACAGCTTCCTGAAGTTACTGTTCTCTGGAAGTCTGGTTGATATCTCAGCCTCTTCCATCATATATAGCCAATTTCCTGCATTAAATTTCCTCAGTTTTAAATAATCTGTGTCTTTCTATTTCCTGGCTGGACTCTCACTAATACAATGATACAAATGAAAATGGGATTGAAATAGTACTAAACAAAAAAGGGTCCTGGCTGGTGTGGCTCAGTTGGTTGAGCTTTGGCCCGTGAACTGAAAGGTTGCTAGCTTGATTCCCGGTCAGGTCAGGTCACATGCTTGGGTTAAGGGTTTGTCCCGGATCAGGGAATGTGCAAGAGGCAACCAATGCATGTTTCTCTCTCACATCGATATTTCTCTCCCACTGTTCCTCCCTCCCTTCCTCTTTCTCTAAAATAAATAAATATTAAACAATGAAAATTAAAAAATAAATACTTAAACAAAAAAGGTATGTAATGATTCTAAGAAGAAATAAAAGACTCAAAATAATAACAATTTAGGTTGAGAAACACCTCCTGGGGTGTGTAGCTGTAGAAGGCTTCTTCAGAGCCATGCCACTGAGTTTGGATGCCAATCTCACCAAGGAATTTCCTGAAGTCTCTCCTGTATGCACACTTGGCCTCAGGTGGGTGACAACCACTCAACAGTATCTCTAGCTGTATGAGAGTGCCTAAGCTTGAGTGTGCAAATAGTAACTGTCTTATTTTATTCCTCTTTCTCTGACATCTTCTGAAAAATATACATCCATTTTTTAAGCCAAATGTCGCTCATCTTAGATACATTTTTGGCAGAGAAAGGGAAAACAATTATGATGAAGGGCATGCGGGGCAGTTTGACATTAAAAATCTAAATGAGGAAACCTGGAACCTCTCCTCATTCTAATTAAAAGGACTTAGATCTATGATTCTTATTTCATGGGCTGTGAACCACTGGGAAAGCCATGGAGCCAACACAAAGGAACTACAAATCAACTCACGTTCTGAGTAGGGGCTGAATCAGAACTACAAGTCCTTCCAGTCTGGGTTACTATTGGGAAAAACTCCATATAAGATATGAAATCCTGACATGAGAAGCAGATGGCATTAACAGACTCTGCTTATGTCTGTTCCTTTTAAACCAGATAATGAAGTCGAAGATTTCCTTCCAAGAGTGGAGGCAGTAAATAGTAAGTCCCATTCTCTTTGTTATACAGCCTATAAATCTTATGTTCTTTCACTCATTTAATAATTTCCATAAAGTCCCTCTACATATACCTTTTATCCAGTCATTGTTGTTATGATTATGACTAACACCAGAGACTATGAGCTTCTAAAGCCTTGAAAGACAAGGCACCATTGACCCAGGCACTGGCAGGAGACGAGATTCTGTATTGTGTCTGTAATACATTTGGCTTAGAGATTTTAAGATTATAAATCCTACCTCATGTCTAAGTGAAGTCCTCTTAGTGTTTCCTTTATATTTTTTCTTTGTCTTCTAACTATTCTGTTTGTGTCCAGTCATCACAAATGTCCTTGCTGGTTCTTTTCTAAGAAGTTCTTGAAATATTAAGGTTTCAGATGCTCAGTGGCATCTCATTAATTTTTAGACTATGCATTCTAATTGGTTATCATGGAAACCTGAGTTTCAACCCCATATCCATCCCTTATCTATAAAGAGTATTCCTTTTTTCTGTAGAAAGACAATATGGCTTTTTGTCTGGCTTTTCTCTCTTAATCTGGTCATAAAAAGTAAGTGGTGAAAACAGATTCATTTCATAAAAACAGCATGAATCAAGACTGTATTCTGAAACAAGAACACCAACATGAGGAAGAAGAATGCATAATGGCTGAAAAATTCCTCTCTTTAAAAAATTTTGCTTGTTCACTTTTTACTTACTTTTTGCTTGTTTGCTTTTTATATTTTCACAAAATAATAGGGAGAAAATCCTGCCTCATTGACCCAAATAAGTTACAAGAAGACTGATTGATGGCCCATGGTCTGTGTAAAACAACGAAAGTGAAGGGACTATTTACTCCCTCTGGAAAGGTCTTCCTGATCCTGCTCTTGTGGCTTGGCTGTAACCTAGGGCAGCACTTCCATACCCATCCCACACCCACATCAGTTCTGGGCTCAGGATGCTTGGATGCGAGAAGATTGCCACATGCCAGCCTAGGACTGGCTCCAGTGCAGGGGGCATGTGGGTGATACTTGCTTTGCAATGGGCAAGGAAGAAAGGGTAAGTGAAAACTTTTGACTGGTCTCTGCTTCTTGAAGTACTGAAATTTCCATCAAAATAGTTCAGGAGTGCAGTAGCATTCCTTTTTTGTCAGGACCTCTGACATGTAAACCTGTACGTATACCATTTTTTTAAATGTATATAGATTTTTAAAATGTACCTATACTAATGAAATATGACTTATTTTTGATAAAGGATTATTAATTTCAAGTTGTTTTCTCTCATGATGTAATGTCTTAATCAACTGATAGTAAAATACAGCTATCAGGCATTTTTGTCCATAAAAAGATCTCCTTATACTCAAAGTTTGGAAATACTAAGGAGTAACTCGGATCTAAGTTTTAGTTTTGTTTTGTTAGGGTTTTGGGATTCATTTCTGGGAAAGAATGATGGATTTCTAATATTCAGAGGCATCCTTCCTCTCACCTCTTCACCAACCCCCTCCTTTCCCAGCTGTTCCTACTACAGCAGCTGCCACCAGAGCTGGACTGTGAACTTTTTGCTGAAGACTGTGTTAGTGTTAAGAGCGTTATACAATACATATATTAGCATGTAATTGAGAATTTTCTCCTCAAAGAGGCTGGAAAAGCTTTAAAGAAAGAGGTCTTTGCCAAAAGTGGGCAACCCCCAGAGGCATTTGATGTTAGAAACAAATATTTATAAACTGGTCTGAGGAAGGGATCTCTAGAAGCAGCGTATGCACAAATTGCATGTGGAAATGTGTGCTGGTGACTCCAGAATGCGAAAGACACAGGTGCTAGATAGAGGGCTCCATGGAAAGGGCATCTGCTTTTGTTTAAAAATAAAAGAGCAAATCCTACCTGGGATACTGGAAGGAAGGGAAGGGCAGCTGGTTACAGACCACAGACAATAGATAACAAAGAACAGAAGCCTCAGACCATGACCACATCAAAAACAATTCCTGCTACCAAGAAGTATTTGAAAGCCTCAGGCAAGCAGCTTTGGTCTCTGACTCTTAACAAAAATATTAGGGTGATCTCAACTTTCACCAAATGTTCAAACTTAGCATTTCCCATGGTAAGACCACCTGCATCGTGAGCCTCCAGGTGTGATGCCTTAGATACCACAGAACTCTGCCTTGGTAGTACCCTAGCTAAAAATGTTTGCCCTGAAGCCTAAAAGACAGAGAAAATGGAAATGGGGTGTGTGTGTGTGTGTGTCTGATTATAGGGGACTAAGAATCATAATTACCAGGTCCAAAATCTACTTAAGGGTTTTTAAAAATCTCTAAAAGAAGAATTTGAGATAGCTGGGGAAATTTACATGTGTACTAAATAATGTGTTTTCAGATGGTATTCTGTGTGGTTGATATTATCAGGTTATTACTAGTTTTCTTATATATGATAATAATGTTTAGGTTATATAGGAAAGGGCCCTTATTCTTAGGAAATGTATGCTGAGTATTTCGGGGTTGAAATTTCATGATTTCTACAATTTATGTAACCTACTTTCAAATGGAGAGAGAAAAAAGTTAAAGCAAAAAATTACCAACTGGCAAATTTAGTGTTGTACTTTCTTTTAACCTTTCTGTAATTTGAAGCTTTTTTTTTTTTAAAGATTTTATTTATTTATCTCTAGAGAGGGAAGGGAGGGAGAAAGAGAGAGAGAGAGAGAGAAACATCAATGTGCGGTTGCTGGGGGCCGTGGCCTGCAACCCAGGCATGTGCCCTGACTGGGAATCGAACCTGCGATACTTTGGTTCGCAGTCCGCGCTCAATCCACTGAGCTATGCCAGCCAGGGCTGTAATTTGAAGCTTTTTAAGATTAAAAAAAATTAGTAAAAAGGGGTAACTGTTTGAGTTCCTAAAGGGAGAGGGGAAATCGTACTAGCCTTTTGTCCCAAAATTTCCAGGGATATACATTTTCAAACAGTCTTTTAAGAGAGGTTCTCAGTAAACTTTAAATTAAAAATGCATATACACATAAACCTTTAAAATATCTGGGAAATTTAAACATTTTGGCATTCAAACTAGAGTTTCAAGACAGCTTCTCATACCTGGAAAGAGCAGAGAAGTGTTAGACCATGTGTCCTGATTGTGGTTCAAGAAATACGGCTGATGTACCAATTTGCACTGTCCAGGTCAACTGCTCTACCCACACCACCCAGTCCTCTGCAGAGCTCGCCCTCAGGAGAAGCACATGACCTCACCTCCACCTCCGCCTGCCTGACAGAATGTTGGGGTTGCACCTGACCTGGGGAGGCCAGTTCTAACCTGCAGCCAGTTCCCTATGAATGACCCCAGTGAATAGAGACAAGGAAGAAAATTAGGTAATTAGAAGTGAATATTGGAGCACAGAGAGAGAACTGGGGTTGAATTTTTAAGGGATGTTGCCTTGAGGAATAGAGCTATGAGGTAGATAACAAGACTTATGAATAGAAAATAATGAAAAATTAACAGAGGGCAGAGATCAGAAAATATTGAATAATAGGAATGACAAAGGGGTGGACCATGCAGCCGGGAGAGAGTGGGGAGGGAACAGGCTCTGAGGTTGCCTCAGGGTTTTTGATGGCTCTTTTCAGGGCCTGGTCCATTTCCAAGTTCTGTGGTTCCTCAGGATAGCCACTCACCGCCATCACCACCCCCAGTGGCTGGCCTAAGTATTGCCAACAAAAAGAACCTGACTAAAACAGGATTTGTGCTCTTCAATAAGCTTAAACACAAAGGACAAAACTGAACATATTATTTTTATGTGCATGCAAGCTTTATGATGCTACCTGAAAATTGGAGAAAGTGGCTGAAAACTGAATCCATGAAAGTATTTCTCAAAGTATCTCTTAATTATAGGCAAGAATCATCAAGGAATGATAAAACTAAAGAGTGAAAATTTGTTGGGAGACAAAATACTAATATAGTCTTAAAGTATATTATTTGTGCAAGTTACCTGTTAACTTTACACACATGAAAATAGCTTTATAGTGGAAAAACTGGAAAACACCTCTTTAACCAAATGACTAAATTACTTAAGGGCCCTTACTGGGATATGGGCAAAATTTGCATATAGATAATAGATGAAATAATAATATTATATCAATGTTAAATTTCTGGATTTTGACCATTGTACTATGGTTATGTAAAAGACTGTCTTTGTTCTTACAAAAATTTACGCTGAAGCAGAGATGTCCAGCCTGCAGCCCGCATGTGGCTCAGGATGGTTATGAATGTGGCCCAACACAAAATTGTAAATTTACTTAAAACATTATGAGATTTTTTTGTGATCACATTCTGCATTGTATTCAATGTGTGGCCCAATACAACTTTTCTTCTTCCAGTGTGGCCCACAGATGCCAAAAGGTTGGACACCCCAAGGAAAAGGGGCATGATGTTTGCAATGTTACTAATGTACCAATTCCTCCTCATCCTCATCAGCAGTTGTTATTTCTATTGTGTTTATTATAGCCATCCTAGGGGGTGTGAACTGCTATCTCTTTGTGGTTTTCATTTGCATTTCCCTAATTAGTAATAATGTTGAGCATTTTTCACATGTTTATTGATCATTTCTCTATTCTGTTTGGAGAATTGTCCAAAATGCATGCTTTTAAATCCAAAAATTGCTTTAATTATGATTTTGGAATTGCACATAAAAGAGAATAAAAAAAGTTATAAAAGTAAAGTAGTTCTATTCTTTGGTCAAAGTAATGCATTCCTATATTTTGCAAAGAATCTATGTTCAAATGGTGGGTGCACTAAAAAAGAACTTGCAAACTGAAGATTGGACACCAGAGCATTTAGAATTGTGATATGTGCATTCATACCTCCTTATTTGCTCCCTGGCTTTCTCTCTTAATGATGACATTGTTAAAATATAGACAACAGAATGGCTTCTGAGTCCCCATCTTCCCAAAACTGTCTCATACCCTGCAAGTAGGAGAGCAAATTGACACACTTTTTCTGAAGGACAATTTAGCATAATTTATCAAAGATCTTGAAAATGTAGATTATTTTTGACTCAGTAGTCCTACTTCTAGAAATTTATTCTAAGGAATACCAATGTATGTAAAAGTATTTTTACACAAATATTCATTGCAACATTAGTGATAATATTTAAAAAGTGGAAACTACCTTAAAATCCAACAATGGAAAGATTGGTTAAACACATTATGATACAACTATATGGTAGGAATAATGTGCTGTGAAAAAATGCTTTGGTAGCATTTTTTGTAGCAATATTTATTGACATGAAAAGATGTTCATAATAAAACATTATTAAGAAAAAAAGAAAAGTACAAAACAATGTAAAGTATATCCCAAGTTTGTTAAAAGAATATACAACATCTGCATATGCATAGAATATATTTGAAAGGATCCACATCAAAATATCAACAATGGAGAGAAACACACCTGATACTTTTAACATATCTGTATTTTTTGTTTCTTTGTATTTTCTAATTTTCTAACAACCCACTTGAATTATTGTATTAAGACAAGTTTTAAAATAATAGAATCAATCTACTGAAATAGAGAATTTCTTACAGGTATTTAGATTGAAATTATTGTGAGTATGCTTATAACAGTCATGTTTGGAGTTAATGGAAGAACAAAATATCATTGGCTGATGACTAAAATAAATTTTGATAGGCTTCCAGTCAAGATGGCAACATAGGCCCATATAGCTCACCTCTCTGCACAAACACATCAAAATTACAACTAAAATCTAGAACAACCATCACTCAGGAATGTCAGAAATCTAGTTGAATGGAAGTTTGACAACTATGGAATTGAAGAAACCACATCAGATGCCAAACAGGCTGGCCCCACACCCACGTGGATAAAAATTTAGGAGGCATATCTCAGGAGTGAGGAGTCCCAGACTCACACTAGGCCCCCAAGTCCTGGATTCCAGTGCCAGCATGATAAGCCCCCATAACTTCTGGCTGCAAAAACCAGCAGGGGATTGAGTAGGTGGAGGAGGCTGCTAGAGCACTAAGCATTTCCTCTTGGGGAACCCAAACATGAACTCACCTACTCAGACTCACTCCCTCTGAGCTCCAGCACTGGGGTGGCAGCTTGAAGGGCACCAGTAGTATATAGGGAGAGACTGAAGTGTCTGGCATCTGGGTGAGCAGAGGCCATGGTCCTTCTGCTGAGTCCTCTCCTCACAGAGCCAGTAGGCTGGTGCCACATTGGAATCTCCATCAACCTGGCTAACCCAGTGTGACCCACGTTGGAGATCCATAGAGGCTCTACCCTACCCAACTTATTCGCTCACCCAAGCTGTTTTTCCATAACAATAGTGGTCTTGGCTCCTAAATCCTATCAAATAAGCAACAGCAGGCTTCAGTGAGCCCTAGCAGCAGCTAGGTTAGAGTCACAGTTTGGCTTCTCCCCTAATCTCCAAGCCAAGCACAAGTATCAGCCATCTCAGATTGCTCTGTAGCTCAGGAAGAGTGCCCCTGGTGAAACACAGATGGGGGTTTACCCTGGCCTGTACCACCCAGAAAACCCCAAGGCCAACACACCCAGTGGACAGCTACAGACCACGTCGAAGTACCATCACCCTGTGCCTGCACAGTTGATCCTCCACAAAGGGTGGAGGTTGGTGGTCAGTGGTCATTGCCAATCCTTGCAGCTGACTGGCCTGGGTAAATTCCTCCCATTGACCTGCCAACAGCAACCAAGGCTCAACTACAGAGGAGGGGGTACTCAGCCCACACAAAGGGCACACCTCAAGTACCCAGCTTGGGTAATAGCAGAGGCTGTGCCACTGGACCCTACAAGACACACCTACTATATGAGGCCATGCTACCAGAACATGGAGTCATAGTAGCTCTACTTAATACATAGAAACAAACACAGAAAGGCTGCCAAAAGGAGGAGACAAAGAAACGTTGCCCAAATGAAAGAACTCATCTGGATCAAAACTCCAGAAAAAGAGCTAAACAAAATGGAGATAAGCAATCTATCAGGTGCAGAGTTCAAAACACTGGTTATAAGGATGCTACAGGAACTTAGTGAGGACCTCAGCAGCATAAAAAAGACCAAGTCAGAAATGAAGGATACACTAATTGAAATAAAGAACAATTTAAAGGGAAACAATAGTGTAGTGGATGAAGCCAAGAATCAAATCAATGATTTGGAACATAAGGAAGCAAAAATCAACCAATCAAAACAACAAGAAGGAAAAAGAATCTAAGAAAACATGGACAGTGTAAGGAGCCTCTGAGACAACTTCTAGTGCATCAACATTCACATCCATAGGGGTGCCAGAAGGAGAAGAGAAAGAGCAAAAAATTGGAAATCTGAAAAAAACAGTGAAAGAAAACTTCCCCTAATTTGGTGAAGGGAATAGAAATGCAAGTCCAGGAAGAACAGAGTCCCAGTTATGATGGCTGCAAAGAGGCCCACTCCAAGACACATAATAATTACAAGGTCAAAGGTTAAAGATAGAGACTCTTAAAAGCAAGAGGAAAGAAGTCAGTTACCAGAAGGTTGCCAGATGAGAGGCAGCAAAGGGAAAATGGGCAAAGAGGTGAGGGGAGTAAGAAGTACAAATAGATGGTTACAGACTAGCCATGGGGATGTAAACTATAGTATAGGAAATGGAGTAGCCAAAGAACTTATTGGCATGGACATGAACAGTGGTAGGGGCATTGCCTGAGGGAGCAGAGGGTGCTAGGTGGAGCAGAGGGGTGCAAAGGGGGAAAAATCAGGACAACTGTAATAGCATAGTCAATATAATTTTTAAAAATTCAGGGGAAAAATAAAATAATTTTTATTGTGGGCATTACTTTCCTTTTTTAGGGTCCAAGGATTTAGATTTGGGGTTGCATGTTCTTAGCCCAACCCCTGGAAAGGAGACAGTAAAAGGTGAAGGAAGAGACCAGGCTAAAGGGACACATGGAACAGGTTCCAAGCCTGGCTCTAACCTGGGTAACACCACCCAACTGCTTGCCTTTAGTTTCCTCCCCGGTAAAATGGGAATCATAATGCTTGTGTTGTAAGGTTGTTACTGTATTCAGACACATTTTAAAAGAATGCTCAAACAATATTCTTTGTCATTATTACAATGTCTTCATCCCCAGCAGGTTGTCAACCTGCCTATTCTTCAACGCACCTAGGATGGGAGCTCACTGCTTTCTAAGTGGCTGGTTGTACTATTGGGGTCCCTTGACATTTGCTTCTAGGAGTTGGTCCCCCCTTTAGCCTGCACAAATTAGTGAGGACTTGTGGTCTTCTAAACTTGTTGGAATTGTCCTTAAATATATGGTCCTGGGAATTTGTGTGAGAAAGAATAGTTCCATCACAAATGTCTTCTGGCAAATGCATTATCATTCAAATTTAGTAACTGACCATCTTTTGGGGAAGAACTGTAGCATTTCTTTTTTTTTTTTCCATTTTTAAAAATTTTATTGTTGTTCAAGTACAGTTGTCTGCCTTTTCCCTGCTTCTCTCCCCACCACCCTAGCCAGCCCCACTTCCCTCCCTTGATTCCACACCCCCCTTGGATTGGTCCATGTGTCCTTTATATAACATTTCTGAAAGGACTACCTACCACTATTTTGGAGGTGAGAATAGTCAGGCTAGAGAGATGAAATGGTATGAACAAGGTACCACAGGGAATGCAGTGTAATGGTTTCCAAGTGCTGTTCCTACCCCAGGGCTCCACCCAGCCTTGTGAGAAGAGTCTTGTATGGGAATGGCGGAGACTCTGTGTCTTCCTAGAGCGAGGTTGGAGGCCACAGCAGCTCTCCCTCCCTTGGGCAGCCAGTGTGTGGAGTGCCTCTTTGAGCACTACCCTGCTTGCTGTGTCTCCTCAGGGCTAAAAATGAGTCAGCTGGCTTCCCTCTGTGATCAGGGTCAGCCCTTAGGACCAATAGAGGTCATTTCATTAGTTCTAATCCATGGTCACAGGCTGCATCTAGCCACAGGTCTTAAAAAGTACAAATCTGCTCCCCTGGGGAGATAACACCTTGCTCTTACACGGCTCGTGGTAGTTCTGTGGTGTCACTTTTGTATACAAGAGACCCACATATCTGTGGATAGGCACCCAACCAAACCTGCCATTTGTTTTCAGTATCGTGGGTTTGTTCTCTTTGGTCCCTTCATCCCAGTGGTGGCCCTTGGTGACAATAATACCTGACTAGCCAACCTCAGAGGGTGTGTTGAGACTGAATGAAAGATGTATGTGAAAAAGCTTTGTCAATATAAGGAAATGTTATGGATTTCATTAGTAAGCCATGTAGTATCAGAATGAAAGGAAAGGCAGAGTTCTTCTGTGCAAACAAGGAGCTGGTGTTGAAATAAATAAAACAGAAGAGTTGCAGTACTTTCTCCCATCTGTGTGAGCTGTAAGGTGTGAACTTTTGGGTGTGGGAGATTATGGGCAAGAAAGGGGTTATAGGTGATAACCGAGGCTTATTGCCCAGAGTGGAAATATATCCCGCCTACCCACTCCTTCCTTGGTTCTTGAGAAAGAGTACAACTGAGAAATTAAATGATATGGATTCCTGATTACTGACCAGCTGAATGGAATAGTATTCAAGATCCCAGATTGCTTTCCAGACCCTTAATTATAAGAGTTGATGTTTATGGAGTGCTCGCCTTGGGATAAATGCTATGCCAGATGCTTTACACATAGTAGGGTTCTCACAAAACCCTCACAGGTAAATATCATCCCCATGTTATCTGTGGTAAATTGAGACTCTCCCATGTCAGAGTAGCAATTCAAGCAGTCTATGGTTGAGTCCAGTAAAGCTCAACTTCAATACCACAAACCCCAGTCACCCAGGATGCTTGTTATCCTTGACTAAATCACGCATTTTCATATCCTGTTCCCTCTGTGGGAAAGGCCCTTTTCCTTTTCTTCTCCAACTGTCCAAGACCCAGTGCATGTGTCACCTCCTCATCACAGCCTAATAGTTCATAGTGCATATAATATACTAGTATAATATAGATAGTTACAGTGCTTATGGGAGATTTTTAGCTATTTGATTTTTATGTTTATGAAAATGAATATGAGCAGCTACTGTCAGTGATTTAACTTTCCTCCTTTTTATTTAAAAATTTTTAAACATAGCCCTGGCTAGTATAGCTCAGTGGATTGAGCGCGGGCTGCGAAGCAAGCATCGCAGGTTCGATTCCCAGTCAGGGCACATCCCTGGATTGCAGGCAACGGCCCTCAGCCACTGCACATTGATGTTTCTCTCTCTCTCTCTTTCTCCCTCCCTTCCCTCTCTTAAAATAAATAAAATCTTTTTAAAAAATTGTTTAAACATATAGCATAGTTGAAAGAATGTGACAGTGATCACTCATACATCCATTATGTAGATTTTACTATTAACTTTTTACTAGTTTTTACCACATGTCTATCCATCTACCTTTTTTAAAAAAAGATTTTATTTATTTATTTTCAGAGAGAGGGGAAGGGAGGCAGAAAGAGAGGGAGAGAAACGTCAATGTGTGGTTGCCTTTCACATGCCTCCACTGGGAACCCAGCCCAAAACCCAGGCAGGTGCCCTGACCGAGAATTGAACTGGCGATCCTTTGGTTTGCTGGCCAGTGCTCAATCCACTGAGCAATACCAGCCAGGGCTCCATTTATCCTTTTAACCATCCATCCATCTTATGTTTTTGATGCATTTCAAAGCAGACTGCAGTCATCAGTATACTTCTCCCTAAATACTTCAGAATGCGTATCAAGTGATTTAACTTCAAAAAAGTTCCTACATTTTCAGTCTTCTGGTTCAACTTAATTAACTTAATCCAAACTTGAGATTGCAAACTCAGGTGTTTTATTTGGGGAAAATATTTCTGTCTTGTAAAAAATAAAAAAAGATTTGGTAATCACCATCTTATTATTTTCAACCAAAATTAGAAGAAAAGTAGCTCACAGTAAAGTGTAAATTACTGATCTCCTCTTTTACACACTATACTTTAATGGACTTTTATATAGATAATGACAAAAAACCCCACAAAATTCCAGGGTGTAGTTTCTGGATGGTAGGGGAGACAATTTTGACCTTTCAAGATCCCTCAAATTGTACTGGCAAGGTGACTCCTCTAAAGCTATTTTTTCCCCCTAAAACGTATTTGAATTCATAGAAGAATATTGCCTTCTATCCCCAAAATAATGATTTTTAGGGAATCCTTGAATGAATCCAAGATAATTGTATTATAACTTAATGCTGTTGGTTAATAATAATAATAGTACTTGAGTTTGCAAGGGCTCCTTACAGGCATTTGATCTCATTTAATATTCATAACATAGCTCTACATAGTAGGCATTATTATGTCCATTTTTTTATTGTGGCAAAATATTCATATAATTTACCATTTTAACCCCCTTCCAGGAGCATTAAGTACATTCTCATTGTTGTGCAACCTGGTCATTGTCCATCTCCAGCACTTTTTCATTGCCCCAAACTGAAACTCTGTGCCTATTAAACACAACTGCCCATTCACTCTTCCCTCCCTTCAGCCCCTGGTAACCACTATTCTTTCTTCACTATACATTTGCCTATTCTAGGTATGCTCATGCAAGTGGAATCATATAAGAGGAATCATGTAAGATCTGACCTTTGTGTCTAGTTTATTTAATTTAGCATAATGTTTTCAAGGGCACTCCATGTTATTGCACATATCAGAATTTCATTCCTTTTTATGGCTGGATAATATTCCATTGTATGTATATACCACATTTCGTTTATGTATTCATCTGTCAATGGACAGTTGGGTTGTTTCTACCTTTTGGTCACAGTAAGTAAAACTGCTATAAACATTAGTGTACAAGTATCTATATTCTAGTCCCTGCTCATTATCTCCATTACACAGATAAGAAAACTCAAGACTTAAAAAAGGCAAAGTGAATCTCTCAGGTCACATAGTTTGTAGACAGTGAAGTCAAAACCAAATCTGACTTTTGGCCCAGGTAGGAGATGTTCAATGTGCATCTGTCTGAGAGGAATGTACATTTAATGAATATTCAGCTGGGTTGCATAGGTATATATTTATTGGTAAATAGCTACCTCATGGGTACGCCCCACCTTAGCTGCCTGGCCATCCTCTTAAAACTCCCGAGGTCACCACCATGATCCAGCAACCAAGGAGGTAACACCTGACTCAGCAGAGGCCTCAAGGACCTTGCTGTTAATGAAAATGTCCATTCTGGTTGATCAGTGCCTGTACAATATGGTGTCTGATATTCTGAGTAGCACCCCTGAATGTTCACGGGGCCATGGTCTCCTGTGGGGATGGAGCAACCTGTCAACACCAAAAAGTGAAACTATGACAAAGATGAGGGCCTTTAGAGGTTCTGCAGAAGAAGCTAGAAAGCCTAGGAAAACTGGGGGTTTAGAAGAAAATAAGAAGTCAGTATTATTAGCTAAGATGAAGCTAAGAATACTGGGAAGCTTCAGTTTAGGGACCTGAGGGAGGGTGTGAGAACCTAGAACAAGGAAAAGGCCATTGTGGGGAGTCCCATGAGGAGATCTTAGGGTACCAGGCTGGGCAGTGACAGGGAGGCCATTAACATATCTGAAGCTGAAGAAGGTGGCCCAGGGTTAGACAGGGAAAGACCCACTTGCCACTGACCGTACAGGCTGAGGGAAAGAGCTCAGCCTTGGCGTCTGGTGGGACTACCAAGAAGAGACACTGGAAAGGCAGGGGAAACCTGAGGGATCATGGCTGCACCAGGAGAGGACTGACAGTAGGGAGGATCAAGAGGAGCTAGTGTCCAGCCAGACATCTAAAATGGAGTGACATGAGATTATTGGAGAACATGATGTGTACTCCAAGATGAGCCTCTGCTGTCTGTGTGGGTGCTGGGCTGCCTCAGCCACATAGGCCCTGCTTGAGAAGAGCCAGGGTGAAAATACGGAGCCCCAGTGCCATGTCCTGAGCAGAAACCCCCTCCCCATTCTTCTCTTTCTTCCTTGGCAACAGGAAGTTACTTAGGGCACATGGCACAGCACCTGACCAAAGCAAACTTCTGGGTTGAGCATGGAAGTAGGGGGTCCCTGTGTCCTCAGGGCTTTGTAGCCATATTTAGCCCATTATGGATACCAGCCCTGTTCTTGCCCCTCTTACTGGTGGGAACCATGACAGGTTTCTACTTCCTCCTTTATTCCCTTGTTCAGTCTGAAACCACTCATGCATTAGAGTGAGAAGACATATGTGGTTTAGCCTCAGCACCTGACTCCATTTGCTCTGGAGATCAGTTGGGTTTGCCTACCCACATTCATTTCTCTTTCTGATAACAATTCCTTAATTCCCCTTTGAGGAAACCACCCTTCCTTTCTTTTCTTTCTTTATTATTTTAATTTTTAATTGTGGTAAAATAGACATAACATAACACTTACCATCTTAACCATTTTAAGTATATGGCACAGTAGTGTTAAGTACAAATTTACACTGTCATGCAACCAACCCTTAAGAAGTACATGTTTGGTTGAGTTTGACCTTAACTCCTGGATCCAAGGGCTATGAACAAGGCTGGGCCCACTGGAACCTCCTGTTTCCCCAACCACAGTGATTGGTTTATAATGGTTTCACAGGAGCCATGAGAATCAACCCAAGGATTGTTGCTAGAACTATTGAGAAAGAGGCTTCTCTTCCTACTTCAGATACCATGGTAGTGGCAATTAAGCTTGAAGCTGCAGGCACCCATCTTGGCCACCAACTTTAGGGTCTGCCTGATAATGAAGCCTGTGCAGAGGAAAGCAATACTGAGGAATGGAGATAGATGGGTTCCTAGCAATGTTTGAACACCTGGATCCAGCCATGTCTCAAGCTATTTCCCATAGACTTTTTAGTTATTTGAAATAATCTACCTGAGTGGGAGTGGCTCACTTGGTTGGAGAATCATCCCATACTGAAGAGCTGTGATTTGATTCCTGGTCAGGGCACATACCTAGTTTGTGAGTTTGGTCCCCTGTCTGGGCGCATACGTTTAGCCCAGGTGCAGAAAATCCCTGGTCCAGGCGCACAAGGAAGGCAACCGATCGATGCTTGTCTCTCACATCGATGTTTCTCTCTCCCCTTCTCTCTCTCTGAATGCAAGGGAAAAATGTCCTCAGGTGAGGATTTAAAAAATTTGCTTTTTAATTTTTTTTAATCCTCACACAAGGACATTTTTTCCTTGCTTTTAGAGAGGGAAGAAGGAACAAAGAGAAAAACATCAATGAGAGAGAGGAATAGCGAATGGTTGCTTCCCATATGCACCCAAACCAGGGATTGTATGAACCAGAACCAGAGACCGAACCTGCAACCTAGGTATGTACCCTGACTGGGAATTGAACCTGCAACCCTTTAGTTATGGGATGACACTCTAGCCAACTGAGCCACACCAGCCAGGGTTTTGTTTTGTTTTTGTTTTTTTCTGCAGCCAAGCTAATTGGGTTTTTGTCATCGGCAACTAAAAGACCCTAAACTCAGACTTAGAGTTACTTGTGAGGCTTGATAAGATACAAATATCAATGTCCTTTTTTTTCTCCCCTTGATGCTCTGAGGTTCAGAGATGGTCATTTAATATAGTCCAGAGTCTTCCACACATTGAGCCATGACAATTTGTTCAATGATGAAATTGTTTGGGAAGAGTAGGGAAATGAGTGTAATAAAGAAATTTTACTAAAGGCAGAAAATATATGTCACTAATGTGTGTACACATCAGTGAGCATCACTGAGCATGCAACAAGCATGTCCTGAGAAAGATGTTTTTCATTCATGGTTGAAGTCCTCCCCTCCCCTAATTTATGTGGTTATAATGTGGATCTGAGCATGGTGTGAGGTGCATCTGGTCCATCCAGGAGTCTGGTTTACACCTGGTGGCATGGATATACACTGCAGCCAGAATACAGGTTATAATCAGTACTAGTGTCTATCTCCCCTGACAACAAAAACCAGAGACATATATCCCTAACGTGGGACCCTGGACAAAGACACCAGCAGCCTGCTATCTGTTTGGGAGGCTCCTACTCTTGGGTGATGGGTTGGAACACTATGTGGGATCAGGTCTATATGGGTTTTTATGAGGTTCCCATGAGAACACCCATTAGATGAAAGCACCTTCTTTGTGAAACAGGTTTTTATTTTTTGGTTGTTGTTTTTTTTCTTTTAACTTAAAGTCAGGAGTTAAGCTTTCTCTATTTTTTTTTCCTGGGCCCATGATTCTATAACTCCCTCTAGGAACTCTCAGACATACATGCAAAAAGCTGTGGGGTGTGTGAGGCGAATAAATAAGTCTCAGGACAATAAAATACAGCAACCCATAAACATCCACAGAAATAATCTGTGCAGCGCAGCCTGGATGAAGGGAGCATAGGGGATCTCAGAGGACCAACTCTATAAACAAAATATTTCTACTGTCCAAACCCATAGTAGCCTGTACCCACCACAGAAGAAACCTCCACTGGGGTCCCCTCACTTCTCCTGGAAGTGCGGCACCTGAGACCAGCCCGTCCTTAGGATCTTGCCTCAGCCTCCTTGAGACCCAGCCACTGCTGGGCACGTGGTCACCTTCTCTCAGGGACCAAGTGAGCTGGCAGCCCATTCTGAGAGCAGGCAGTATGGAGCCTGGTCAGGGGCTCCTTACTTATGTCAGCTCCTGAGTACATGGGAATATATACTGAACCCTCCAGAATCCAGCCCACATGGAGAGGCCGTGAGGGCTGAAAAAGAGCACTGAACAGGGGATCAGACAGGCTGGGACTTAGTCTCTCTCTGACACTTCCTAGGTGTTGGTCCAAGTAACAGAACCCTAGTAGATTTCCCAAGAACACTATGTGGGGAAGGGGCTTTGCCTGTCTTCTTCACGGCTCTGTCCCCAACACCTTGAATGGGCCTGCACATGGGAGACATGTGTAAGTATGTGTGGCTGTCAATGAGTATCAGCGTCTTCATCTGGAACATGGTGATTCTCAATTCAGTTGTAGGGCAGGAAAGAAGATTCAAGCATCAAGCATGCTGAGTGCTCACACAGTAGTCTTATTGCATCCATTCACTCAAACCAGGAGGAAGCATGATTGTTCCCATTTTGCAGATGAAGAAACTGAGGCTCAGAAATCCTCCCCACAAAGCCAGAAATCAAACCCTCAAACCAGGAATCTGAAGCCCTTGTTTCCACTACACCACACCACCTTGTTCAGCTCTGGGTACTCCTAGAAGGACCTGTTTCCACCTACCCAGAGCTGGAGCCGCTACACTGGGCACAAAAGCGGTGGAGCTTGAATGCAGCAAGCCACAACCTCCTGAACAGTCCCACACCTGGACCAGGGGCGCTGACCTACCACCCAACCTAGCCCGAGTTTGCCCACCTTGAGAAGGGTGGCAGCTGCCCACCACACAGGAAATACTCACGGCTCCCGCGGGCCCAGGCGGCTCCTCCGGGTGCATCCTCTCCCGGGGCTCCGGCCTCCTTGAGAGTTGGGCTGCCTCCTCTCTCTGGAGCATCAGATTATTTTTGCACTTGCGGAAGGAACTGACGGAAACTGAAGTCACATGGAGAGCGAGCTACTCTGCGACTCAGCACTCACAGAGATCAGACTTCGCATGGGAGAAGGAACTGCCCGGAGGGTGGATGGTGAGGGGGAAGGGAGAGGGCAGCCAGCGGGAAACGGTGGCCGCAGGACTACCTGCTGGGTTAGTCACGAAGGAGGGCAGCTGTTTTTCTGCCCCACCCCCACCCCAGCAGTGCTAGCCAAGGCTTCACCAGCTTTCTCTCCTTGGAGATTTTGAGGAGTGGTGAGCTTGGAGGCCCCTGCCTGTGGGCTCTGCTGACCCCAAAATTTTTTCTCCAAGGTTATGTCCAAGGATCAATCTGGGGCAGACTTTGGAAATGGGTAAGAAAAGTTCTCCACCCAGGAAAAGTCCACCTTTTGACAGAGCCATTGAGTCAGCTAGTCTTTATTAATAATTTCCTTTTATGTGTCCAGCACATCAAAAAAAGAACAGAAATGGAAATTACTTTGTGGTGGACTGCCAGAATGCCATAAACTTATTGATCATAAACCACTTGGATAAATTTTTGTACCTGATGTATACAAAATTCCCGGCTACCTCTTGCCAAGAATTTAAAAAATAATAATCGAATTAATAATAGCCACCATCCAAAGGGTGCCAGACACTATGCTAAAAGCTTTATATGCATTATTTCTTAACTCCTGCTCTCAAGGAGCTTACCATCTGGTGGAGGAGGTAAGATACGGACAGAGTCGGCTGCATGCTGAATGGGTGATGTGGACAACAGTACCAGCGGAGTCAGAGAAGAGACCTGCAGTTCTGCTCTTTTCCATCAGATCTGGGGATTCAAAGTGTCCTGGAGGGTTGGTTCGCATCTCTTGTTCCCTGTTGATTTGTGATCTGTATTGCCTTATTATCCTTGGCATGTCCATCCTAAAAGAATAGGAGCAAGTCCTTCCTGCTCCAAACATCCGGCAAATTGTCTGCTCTATCCCCTCCTTATCCCAAGCAATTCCACTTTTGTATGTTTTTGTACATGAGGTTCTCTATAGAATTTCTTTTGAGAAAGGCAGCTGTTACCCTTTAAGAAAAAAAAAAAAAACCTTAGAAAACAGTGGTCTTGATGGATGCGTGGGGCCAAGCGAGTTTGTTGGCTCACAGCACCAACAGCTCACCTGCTATGGGCAAGCTGGCTCAGCAAGGGGGACCTAAGACTTGCAGCCAAAACCAATGTTGATTTACAACTGAAAACAGAAGACTTTTCATGCCAACAAGGCTGTAACCCTGACCACAAAGTTCAGGATTTTTCTAACTTGGTTAGGGGCTGTGGTTCTTCTCCTAACCATGTAGCACAAGGCAAAAGGGATCAGGGCACTTCCTCTGGAACATAACCCATGGTGCATCCCTTCATGAGATGGTGATAGTCTGGGGGACAGTGTGCCTCTTTCTTTGAACTTGCTGCATGGATTGGGATATTTGTACCCATTCCCTGCTCAAGCCAAGTTTAGTGTCAAGCAGCAGCACATCAGTATCTCTGAGGAGATCTGAGGCAAATGCAAGGAGCAGGGCAGTTCCCAGCTAGAGGACAAAGGCTCAGCCAGACCTTGCCTCCAGCCTCTTTCCATTGCAGTCCACTGTGGGTTTCATCTAGTCCTATCTGCTCACAATTTCTCCAAACACAGAACAAATGCTCCCCACTCTTTACTTCCTCTGTCAGAAGGATCCCTTGCTTGGAATGGCCTCTTTTTGCCTACCACAACCCTCTCTACCCTGAAGGCATGGCTTGGGCTCCCTCACCTCCACAAAGCCTCAACCCCTTCCTCTGAACACATGGTACCAAAGGCCTACAATATCCACTGGCTTCATGACATCTCTTGTATTGTGATTTAACTTTTAGGATTTTTGTCATGTTTCTTCAATTACACTAAAAACATCTTGAGGGAAGGGGTCATGTGTTATTACAAAAAGTATACTGCCCAGTCCCTTCTGAGTTTTTCCCCCACTAAACTAAACTTTATAGCAGTTTGTCATTGGTAGGAGGTCTCAGACTCACAAAACAAATGAAAGGCACTTGGGCTTCTGTCTCCCCACTGCGTTTTCAGACGATAAGTGGACACTATTCAGGACTGAGGGGTGGGGAGGTCTACAGCAAAGACCTGAAGGGAGACATTTGGAGTGGGGGTGGGGTGGGGTGAGGGGAAAGTATGCAAAGTTTCCAAAGAGAGAAATGAGGGCCAGTTTATTTCCTCTAGGTGGATCTGTGAGAGGACAGTTCATTGTACCTGATGTCAATGTAAGGCATGCCAACGCAAAAAATTTTTATGAGTTTATTTGAGCCAAACTGACAACAACTACTAGGAAGCAAAATCTCAGTGGATTTAGAAAATGCTATGGAGAATAAGAGTTTTACAGCTTATTTTATACATGAGAATCAAAGGGGGAGGCAAAAGAGGGTTACATAAAATCCATTGCTGGTATATTAAGGGAATGGTATAAAGCAAATTGGGGAAATCTGAGATTGGGTAAAGGGCAAAACGTAGAGACACACACTTCTTTTACACTGGTGGGTTGAGGATAGTTAACAATATTTACAGCACCTAGAGATCATATGTGGGGAACAAGATAACAATTAGGGGTTCTGTGATCTCATGCTCTGTTGTAAGGTTGCCCTCTGAGGGGCTTGGAAAAAGGGGATTACTCTGACATTTCACAGGCATGTATTCTTAGATGCAAAAAGGCAACAGACAGGCTTACTTAAGGTAAAGATTGACCTTTGTCAAGGAAGCTAAAGGCCTAGGATGTGACTACCTGCCATGACTCACTTTTGGTTAGGGATTTTTATGTTCAGGCCATCCTATGAGTTTGTAAAGTCCACCTACATGGCCAACCCTGAGCTCATCAGGTTTAGTATGTAGTATCTTTTACTTCCACACTAACAATGCGGTGGCGGGTCTACCTCTGGAACGGGCAGTGCGCTCTAGGTCTAAGATGTTGGCCCTCTCACTCTCAGCTGTGGTGTTCCCTGCTCTGCCTTGGGTTCTCTGCCCCTGGCCACAGCCAGGGCAGTCCTTTCATCTGGCCCTTCACCTTGGTGGCTGGGCCTAGCCAAGCAGTGAACTAGTGGCTCCCCCACTTCTCCAGCCTCAGCACATAACAGGGAGGGGATTTCCTTTGGGGCTTTAACTGGGAATCGTTCTCTTGCCCCACGTCAGCTGGTTGCTGGGGGAGAGTCTTTAGTAGTTTCATTTCCCTCATTTGGGATGTAGTTTTTAAGAACCAAAAATCAAAAAACCGAAAGAGAAGAGGCCACCACCCACACTGGTACTACTCAACCCCTCATGATGCCAGTTGTGGAAAAGCTGAGGGGTGAATGCAAAGACTGAGGGCAAGTGAGGGTGGTTTGTCTAAAGGTCCTTCCTGCCCTTTACTCCTTTTCTCTAACTATTGGTGGGAGAGAACTGGATCTCAAATCCTCTTGCCCAGGCAGTTCACAAAGCTCTTCCAGGAGGAGCCCATGGCCTCCCTCAGGCACTAGTTCCAGTGACTGACTCTGTGGGGGCAATGCCTCTTCCTTTTCTGTAAACACTGATAGTAATCAACATATGGTCAATGATTTTGTGTTGTACAAAGATAACAAGATGCTTATAGAAGTATCCAGTCAGTGCCAGGGTGTGACTGGCAGTGGGACATCCAGGGAAAGGGATACATATAACTAACCATCATTCAGTTCAGGGAAAAATGGAGAGGAATCATGGGAAAACAGGAACAAGGGGATGGGAAAGTCTTCGGAAAAAAAGAGCACAACTGATGGGAGATTTCAAGGAAAGCTCTCTGGAAGAGGTGGCATCTGAACTGGATCTTCATGAGGTGGGACCGGGTGTGGGGCTGAAGCCGGAAGAAGAGATAAGTAAGGTGATGACTTGTGATACGGACACATCAAGGAGGAGAGACTGTAGAAGAGATGATGGCATCTCTTTGTGTTCCATTGGGTCTTTGTTTATGATTCTGTCCAGTGTTGCCCAAAGGTGCAACGTTGTTCAGAGGTGACCGTTCTGCCTTTCCTCTAGGGCAGTGAATCTTGGCTGGGAAGCAGTGTGATTTGTTCACATTTGTATGTATTCTCAGCAATACATAGTCTAGCACCTAGAGGTGTGTCCAGTAAAGATTTCTTTCTTTCTTTTCTTTTGTTTTTAAAAAAGATTTTATTTATTTATAGAGAGAGGGAAAGGGAGGGAGAAAGGGAGAGAAACATCAATGTGTGATTGCCTTTCGTGCATTCCCCACTGAGGACCTGGCCCACAACCCAGGCATGTGCTCTGACTGGGAATCAAATCAGCAACCCTTTGGTTCACAGGCCGGCACTCAATCCACTGAGGCACACTAGTCAGGGCCCAGCAAAGGTTTCTTAAATGAATTAAACTGTCACTTGCTCTAGAGCACTTGGAGAGGTTAAGAACTTGGAAAAAAATGGTTGGCCACTGAGAACCCCTTTTTCATAATTGACAAATATAAACACAAATCCTTACCATGGTCTCAAGGCTCTACATGATCTGCTCCCTCCGATTTCATATCTTCCACTTTCCTCCTCACTTACTCCACCCAAAGCATGAAATCCTCATTTAAGCCAAGTTGGCTTTTGTCTCACAGCTTTTGCTATTTGTTCTTTTCTAGGCCAAGAATGCTCTCCTGTCCCCCAGATATCCAAACAGTTCACTCCCTAACTTGCTTTAGGCCTCTGCTCAATTGTCACCTCCTCAAAGAGGCCTTCCCTGACTGCACCATCTAAAATAGTGCACACCCCCATTACTTTATTTTTCTTCACAATGTTTTTTATTCATGTCACTGCTTGATATATTATTATATACTTACTTGCTACTTGTCTGCTTCCCCAACTAGACTGTGTGCACTTGAGGGAAGGAAATTTGTTTATTTGCTGCTTTATCTCAGTGTCTAGAATAGAGAGTCAGGTTGCCAGGTGTTCATTAATTAGTGACCAGGGGTATAGAAATAAATATAGGGAGAGACAACTGCAGTTTCAAGAGACAAGGTCATGAAGGGAAGGATCAATATGTGAGTATCTTTTGTAAAATGTTAAGTGCCATATAAATATATCTATTTTCCTTGGCAGAACAGGTCAGGGAGAGATGAGTAGAAATGGAATCAAGTGCTTAAGTGGGGTTAGCCTTGATGAAGTGGCAAAGTCTCTGTGTGTGGTGGAAGCCAAGGCAATGTGATGGGGGAGGGAAAGACAGACCACAAAGGGTTATTGGTCATCCTTGTTTACAAGGACCCACTTGTGAAATAGCAGGCAATGTGTGGGAAACTCTTGGTCTGAACTGCTGTATAGGACAGTGGGCAGCCCAGGCCTGCTAGAGGAGAAAGTCCAGGTACATACTCAATTTCCAGAAGAGAAAATTGGGCTCATATTGATTATATGTTTTGCCCAAGGCCATACATTAGAAAGGCCAATACCAATTTATTTTTAGTAATAACAACTATGGGTTTAAAATTTTTTTCTTCTCATTACAAAAGAATTATATAACCCTGGCTGGTGTGACTCAGTAGATTGAGCACTGGGCTGTGAACCAAAAGAGTGCCAGCTTGATTCCCAGTCAGGGCACATGCCAGGGGCCAGGTCCCCTGTTGGGGGTGTTCAAGAGGCAACCAATCTAAGTTTCTCTCACACATCGATGTTTCTCTCTCTTTATCTCCCTCCCTCCCTCTCCTTCTAAAAATAAATAAATAAAATCTTTAAAAAAAGTATTACATAGACACTGAAAGGGCTTAAAAGAAGTAAATCAACCACAGACTCACAGTACAGAAACAATTCGCTGTTAACTTTACGGTGTATTGCATTCCAAGCTTTTTCAATGCATATGTAATATTTTTAAATAAAGTTGAGGTCAGATTCCATATGCTCTTTTGTAAGTTTACATAGATAGTTTATAACAATAATTGGAATTGTTTTTCTAGGTCCTTAAATTTTCATGGACATGATTTTGATTAGTTTCATATTATTCTGTCACTTGGATGTCTAATAGTTAATTATCATGCCCTGTTTTGTGTGGCATTATAGAACAGGTCCAAAAAACCTTACCCTAAAATTTGGGGGCCAAAAGTGTCTCAAAAATCGCAATTTTTCATGATTTACATATAACCATATATTACATAATTCCTCCAATGAAGTCTAGAACCAACACTCCAAAATCAACACAAATATTTTGGCAACAAACATGAATATTCACATTAAGTGGACAAAAGAGGCTTTTGTCAGTTCAGGTCATGTTTTGTAACTAAATGAGTTTGTGCCAAACTCATTCCCTAAAAAAAAAAAAAAAAAAAAAAAAAACAACAGAAAACACCCGTTTGAAGCTGGCTTCTCTCACAGCAGTGTCTCCCAACAGCTGTGACACTCTAGAATGGCATCAGAAAGGCATAGCCATGAGGCAAAGTTTTGGCTGCTCAGGGAGGTGAAAGGAGCAAAACAGTGGTGGTGGGATTCCTCAGCATGAAAAGGTGCAGGCCTGGAGGTCAGCTGTAGGACAAGGAGCATTTCCTTAGAAGTGAGGGAGTGTCCCAGGAGGAGGAAGTGTTGGTGACTGAGACCAGAGAGGTCTTGGCAGTGGGGCAAGGTGCAAACTGTTGCAAAGCACAGGTCAAAAACTCCTATGTTCATTTCATATCCACCTATCCCCAGAAGATCTGTAAGTCAGGGATAAGGCCACCGGAGGAGGAAAGAGGAGTCCTTGCTGTGGAAGGAAAGTGAGCACTACCTTGTTGATTTAGTAGAGGCCTGGGGCAGTGGGCCCCGTCACCCTTCCTGTTCCTGTCAAATGTGGTTTGCTATCAAGTGGTAGCAGGTTCAGCCACAGTCAAAGGAGGCAGAGGCGAGAGGCCTGCAGAGAGAGGGAGGCCCTGCAATGGGTGTCCTGTATCTTGAAGGTGATTTGCTGGAGCCACTTTCAGGTGGGGAGCAGAATGAATGGTGGGGACTAGGGCTTTTGGGTGGTGCAAGGCATGCTGGGAATTGTGGGTTTTAATTGGCAGTTGGGCAGTTTAGCCACAAGCCCAGGGCAGGGTGGGGTCGTTAGAGTGGGGAGGCTGGTAAGGCAGGAAACAAGGAGGAGTGATCTTGTTTTTTTTTGGTTTCTCTCACATCAGGAAACCAGAAGATTGACGTATCAGAACCAATTATTAGCAGCCTAGCAGTGAGTTCAAAAGCTGAATTTAGACCTTTTACTACTCTGTAGGAGATTCTTTTTGTTCATTGCTTCTAGCCACAGTTACCAGATCAGTTGAACCAACGATTCATTTTCCATGCACATCTTGCAGATTCTCACCTATGGGAATCTCCTCCTCTCTCCCAGGTTACTGACACTATCCACTGGAGGATTTCCCTGAAAACTCACCTCCCAAAACCACCCAAATTAATCACATCCTATTCAACTTATCATCTCTAGTTATGTAAAATGCCATCTAAATTCTATTAGAAATCAGATTCCGGGCAACTATAATTACCCGAGACACATAAGAAAGCTGTCTCAAAAGAAAAGAAAAGAAAAGGAAAGAAAAGAAAAGAAAAGAAAAGAAAAGAAAAGAAAAAAAAAAAAAAGAAAGCTGTCTCAATGCCCAAGCACCTCATTTGTGGGATAAGCTGAGTTACCTTTCACCTCTTCCTAGAGTAATGATAAATACTTAGAGCTGTGAAAACAAGAGGTGATAGCAGAGAAACTAAGAAAAAAATATAGATATAAATATACGAGGACAGGGTCATGTAACTGGGTTTTTTTTTTAGTTCTTCCTGACAGTATTGGGTTGCCTTTTCATTTAGGGCTGACAGCCCAGCATGGGGTCTAGGACGCATAAGCTCTCCACTGTAGCATAGTGAACCTCAGTCATTGATGATCATAAGAAGGCTCTTAGTCATCAAGAACTGACTAACTTCTATAGAGAATTTCTACAACTCAATAATAAAAATACAAATAGTCTGATAAAAAAAATAGGCAAAGGATGTGAATACATACTTCTCCAGAAGATGTACGAGTGGACAATAAGCACATGGAAAGATGCTCAACATAATTTGTCAACAGGGAAATGCAAATCAAAACCACAGTGAGATACTATTTCATACTCACAGATAGCTACAATTTAAAAAAAAAGAAAAAGAAAAACAATGAGTACTAATACACCATTGTAGGAATTTCGAATGGTGCAGAAACTTTGGAAAACAGTTTGGCAGTTTCTCAAAGGGTTAAACATAGCGGTATCATACAACCCAGACATTCAATTCCTAGGTACCCCAAAGAAATAAAAAATATATGTCCATACCAAAACCTGTACATGAATGTTCATAGCAGCATTATTCATGATGGCCAAAAAGTGTGAACAATTCAAATACCCATTTAGGAATGAATGGATAAACAAAACACATACAATAGACTATTCTTCAGCCATAAAAATAATAAAGTACTGGACTTCTGGCCAAGATGGAGACGTAGGTAGACACACTGTGCCCCCTCGCATTACCAAAATAAGGACAACAACAATTTAGAAACAAAATAATAACCAGTACTGACAGAAAATTGAACTGTGTGGAAGTCCAATACCCAAGGAGTGAAAGTAAACACATTCATCCAGACCGATAGGAGGGGCAGAGTCAGGAGGAGATGGGTCACGGCAAAATGGTGGCTGGCAGATCCCAGGCTCGCCAGGCGGCAGCAGGTGAGCCCAGAAAGGCAGCGCATTGTGGAAGGGCTGGGTACGCAAAGTGGCTTGCGAAACTAGGCAGTTCCAAATTTGAGTGCAGATAAACCAGGCAAAACTGGGGAGCAAGACAGACCTCGCAACCCAGGGCCCCATCTTGGGAAAATAAAGCCTCAAAACACTGATTGAAAACACCTGTGAGGGTTGAGGTGCAGGGAGAGTCCACAGCCTCACAGGAGAGTTAATTGGAGAGACCCGCAGGGTCCTAGAACATACACAAACCCACCCACACGGGAATCAGTGCCAGAAGGGCCCAGTTTGCTTGGGGGAAGTGGCAGAAGTGACTGAAATCTGGAAGAGAGTGGAGCAAGCACCATTTTTCCCACTTGAACCCCTCCCCAACATACATTGTGGGTTACCCCGCTCTGGTGAACACCTAAGGCTACACCCCTCACTACATAACACGTGCATCAAGACAAAAAAAATGGCCCAAACAAAAGAACAGATCAAAGCTCCAGAAAAAATACAATTAAGCAACAAAGAGATAGCCAACCTATCAGATACACAGTTCAAAGCACTGGTGATCAGGATGCTCACAGAATTGGTTGAATTTGGTTGCAAATTAGATGAAAAAATGAAGGCTATGTTAAGTGAAATAAAGGAAAATGTACAGGAACCAATAGTGATGGGAAGGAAATTGGGATGCAAATCAATGGAGTGGACCAGAAGGAAGAAAGAAACAACCAAACAGAAAAGAATGAAGAAATAAGAATTCAAAAAATGAGGAGAGGCTTAGGAACCTCCAGGATATCTTTAAACGTTCCAACATCTGAATTATAGGGGTACCAGAAGTGGAAGAGGAAGAGCAACAAGTGGAAAAGTTACTTGAACACATAATAAAGGAGAACTTCCCCAATCTGGCTAAGGAAATAGACTTCCAGGAAGTCCAGGAAGCTCAGAGAGTCCCAAACAAGTTGGACCCAAGGAGGAACACACCAAGGCACACCATAATTACACTAGCCAAGGTAAAAATGAAGGAGAGAATCCTAGAAGCAGCAAAAGATAAGGAGGCAGTTACCTACTACCTACGAAGGAGTTCCCATCAGACTGTCAGCTGGTTTCTCAAAAGAGACCTTGCAGGCAAGAAGGGGCTGGAAAGAAGTATTCCAAGCCAGGAAAGGCAAGACTTACATCCCAGATTGCCCTATCCAGCAAAGCTTTCATTTACAATGGAAAGGCAGATAAAGTGCTTCCCAGATAAGGTCAAGTTAAAGGAGTTCATCATCACCAAGCCCTTATTTTATGAAATGTTAAAGGGACTTATCTAAGAAAAAGAAGATAAAAAAACATGCATAATAAAATGACAGCAAACTCACAATTATTATATAACAACCACACCTAAAACAAAAACAAAAACACACTAAGCAAACAACTAGAACAGGAATAGAACCACAGAAATGGAGATCCCATGGAGGGTTATCAACAGGGGAGTGGGAGAAGGACAGAAGGGGAAAAGATACAAAGAATAAGTAGCATAGATGGTAGGTAGGAAATAGAGGGAGAGCAAGAATAGTATGAGACATGTAGAAGCTAAAGAACTTATGAGTATGACACATAGACATGAACTAAAGTGGGGGAATGTGGGTGGGAAGGGGTGTGCAGGGTGGAGGGGTGAAGGGGGGGAAATGGGACAACTGTAATAGCATAATCAATAAAATATATTTTTAAAAAATGAAGTACTGTCCTGGCTGGTGTGGCTCAGTCAGTGGACTGAGTGCCAACCTGTGAACCAAAAGGTCACCAGTTTGATTCCCAGTTAGGGCACATGCCTGGATTTCAGTTGAGGGTGCAAGAGAGGCAACCTGTAGAGGTATCTCTCACACATCTATGTTTCTCTCCCTCTCTCCCTCCCTTCCCTTCTCTCTAAATATGAATAAATAAGTTTTAAAAAAATGAAGTACTGATACATACTACAACACAATGAAACCTTGAAAACATTATTTTAACTGAAAGAAATCAATGACAATAGACCATGTATTATATGATTCTATTTATATAAAGAATCTAGAAGAGACAAGTCAGTAGAAACAAAAAGATTAGTGGTTGCTTAGGTCTAGAGGTTTGGGGAAGTTAGGGAAAGACTGCTAAAGGGTATGGAGTTTCCTTTTGAAGTAACGAAAATGTTCTAAAATTGGTTATGGTGATGGTTGTACAAGCCTGTGAGTGTGTTTTTAAAAAGACATTGAATTATACACTTAGTATGTGTTCTGTAATTTAGTTATAACTCAATGAACTTTCTATGTAAAAATAAAATTAAGGGGAAAAAAGAACAAAATCTGTAGACTCAGTTTCTTATATAAGAAAGGGAAGTATATAATTTGTTTAAGTATATTTTAAAAGTCAGAATGAAAAAGTTATTGCTTAAATTGATACTCTCTGGAAAATACATTTATGTAAAACATCTCATTTCCTAACTACTGCAATCTGGAGCAGATGGAATATTAGAATAACTACCAAAGTCTTAATGCTTGAACACATTATACTAAATGCCAGAATGACATAGCATTTTTACCATTGAGTTGGTGATTTCTCTTTGTAGCTGTTAAGTGTTCTCTCTCTCTCTCTCTCTCTCTCTCTCTCAGATATATATATATATATGGCTTTTCAAAGGAAAAATTTTTCACTGCTGTTGAACTCCCCCTTTAACACATATTTGAAATTTTTTTTAATGTTTTGAAGATCTTGAGGCCCTGGCCACATAGCTCAGTTGGTTAGAGCATCATCCCGATACACCAAGATTAGGAGTTTGATCCCTGATGAGGGCACATGCAAGAATCAACCAATGAATGCATAAAGAAGTGGAATAACAAATCTTTCTCTCTCCCTTCCTCTCTCTTCCTAAAATCAATAAATAAAAATAAAAATAAAATATTTTGAAGTTACAGATTTCTTTTTTTTTAAGATTTTATTTATTTTTAGAGAGGGAAGGGAGGGAGAAAGAGAGAGAGAGAGAAACATCAATGTGTGGTTGCTGGGGACTGTGGCCTGCAACCCAGGCATGTGCCCTGACTGGGAATTGAACCTGCGATGCTTTGGTTCGCAGCCTGCGCTCAATCCACTGAGCTATGCCAGCCAGGGCTAGATTTCTTATTTAAAATATAATTATCCTTAATCTTATGTTGGAAATGGTTGCTAAGGAAATCATTAATATAAATTAAACTATGTTCAATTATTACATTACCATACAACATATCATTGTAATATAATATAAAAATAGTAAACATGAATATAGTAAACATAAACATAATTTAAATATATAAATTATTTATTGTACATTAATTATATATTATGATGTATCAGAAAACTTCAGGCAGCTGGTATTACTTATGAAAAAGAAAAAGGCACTCACAACATATAAAGCAGAAATTGATCCCTTCCTCTGTTTGGGAAAAAGAGGATTATGTGCCTAGGGCTCGGGTCTATGATAGTCAATATTTCCTTGGTTGTTTTTGAAGGGTGCTCAGCACTCAAACCCTCTTATTGTTTAGAGGGGTCTTCCCTTGCATCATCTTGTAGGAAATAGCCCTCTGCCTTGGAAATTAGGACATGATTACATGATCCAGCCTGAATCACCTGAATCTGTGCAAAGAATCATGGGTCTGTAGCAAATGATGCAAAGAAGTGGCGGCAGCAGCCTCTGATGTCTGGGGCAGTGGTGGCAGCAGTGCCAGGGACAGTCTTCAGCAGCCACAGTGACACAGCCTTGGAACCAGCCACGATGTGACCATGGCTGTGGTTACAGCTGTCCACCTCCCCATGTTTCTGCCCATTCATTCACCTGTATCTCCAGCCTTCATGTTGTCATCTATCTACTATCCTTCCAAGAATTTCTTTCCTTTCCTGCCCAAGTGAGCCAGAATCAGTTGCTATGCTTGCAGTTAAGAACCCTGACTCATTCTCCAAATAGGAAAAAGAAAAATGCAAAAAAAGAAAAAACAAAACAAAACAAAACAAACAAAATACCTCTTGGAGTTGAAAGGATGATGGGAGAAGAAGAGGCAGGGAAAGAAAGGAGCTATTGGGATTTGGAAAAGTAAAATAAGGTGTTTTTTTTTTTGGAATTAGCAGAAAGTAATGATTGCAAGAAGTCTTGTAAAACCACCTGTCGCTATGAGCAAAGCCGCTGGACTCCCAGGAAAACCGGGACTGCAATTCAATGGGCACAAGTCAGAGCTTACAGTCCACTACCCTAGAGAAAACAGAGTGACAAATGTTAGAGTGAGAATTCTTTCTGAGATTCTGAAAGTACTGTCCGATATTCTGAAATGTTTCTTTGTGGGAATAAGAAACACTTGAAAGATTCCTTGAAATGAGTTAAATGATAACCAAAAAACTTGATAATAATATAGGAAGAATTAAAATGTTAGGCAAAAATATTAGTGGCAACATTAATAAACAAAAAGTTTTTATAAGTGAGATAATCTCAGCTGACCAAGCTTAAAAATAAGAATTGAGGGAATTCACTTATGACTATGTGATAGAAATACTTGTAGCTTGAATTATAATTACTATTTATGCTATTCTGAAATCACAATTCTATGTAATTAAAGTAAAAAATATTATAATTGGATTTATTGACAAGAAAACAATACTTTCTAAGTTTATAGTGGTTTATAGTTAAATGTGGTAATACTGAATTTAAAATCATTTTAGTGAAATGATAATTCTTTCAATCTTAGGATTCCTTCAGCCATATGGATTATTTGAAAATACTATAGAGAGTTTATAAAAGATACAGATGCATATAGGCTTTGTTCTCATTCAGGAGCAAACTGGATGATTATCAGCAGAAATGAACTGCTCAGTAGTTTTGTGACTTCTCTGTGCCTGTTTCCTCATCTGCAAAATGTTGATTATAATAGTACGTACCATATTTTCAGACTGTAAGATGCATGTTTTTACCACATTTTTTGCTTCAAAAATTTTTCCCTATTTTCCTCCCCTAAAACCTAGGTGTGTCTGGGGTCTGCACCATAAGACACACTTAGATTTTAGAGGAGGAGAATAGAGAAAAAATTTTTGGAGCAAAAAATGTGGTAAAAAAAAAAGTGCATCTTATAGTCTAAAAATACAGTACTCCATAGAATTATTCTGAGAAAATTAAATAAGTTAATAGTGTAAGCCCTTAGAATAGGGCCTGACACATATTAAGAGCTCAATAAGTGTTAGCTGCTTTTATTTTGATGATTGGGCTTTTTGATGATGGTGTAATTCTCAATGAGTATGGAAAGGAAGGCAGGCCTGGGCAGCAATTTTACAAAAACAACATAACTTAAAAAAAAGTGGCATTCCCAAAACTCGTCTAACTTCAGGGGAAAGAAGAGAGCGAGAGCAGGACTGTTTACAGGAGGACCCACAGGAATAACCATTCTACCTGGGAACGCATCACTAACCTTAAGTGGCCCCGAAAAGTGTGCCACCACTATGTCTGCCAGCCACATACATAGTGTGTGCAAGATGGTTCACCAGCAGGAGGAAGCAAAGGTGTTGAAGAAAAGTTTCTTTATGTGACTTGTCAGGGGAGGGGATGAAGACATCCTGGGAGGTAACCATGGAAACCCTCTTAGGCATGGAGAGGGTGTTAGGTTGTAGGTCATGAGGCTGGAAAGCTGAGGGTGGAAGGAGGGGAGAAATCCAGAAAAGATGTCACAGTGGGATTACCACAGCTCTCACAGTCAGATGCAGGAAATACACCACAAGCCACCCCACATCCCAAAAGCAGGCCAGAGGCTGGAGATGCTGCTGGAAGATCTTGACATCCTTAGGCCTGCTGGAAGTCTATCTGGCCCAAACCAGACTGTGCAACAAGCTCTTTGTAATAATTAATTAATTATTATGTAAATAAACAAATACATTTATTTATTTACTGGGATAACATTGGTTAATAACATTATATAAAGTTCAGGTGTACAGCTTTATAATACTACAGCTGTATACTCTATTGTGTGTTCACAACTGTAGCCCAGTCTCCTTCTGTCACCGTGTATTTGACCCCCTTTATCCTCTTCATCCACCCCCTGCCCTTCTTCCCCTCTGGTAACCACTGTCTACATGACAAGCCCTTTTAACTAGAGACAGAACTTGGATCTGGACTCAGACTATGACTTTGTTGCTCATGCTTCCCAACTTTCCAGATGGATGAACTTGAGCAAGATACTTAGCTCCTCTGGGCCTCAGCTTCCTCAGGGGAAGGGTGCCTTGCATACAAAAACTTAATAAACTTTAGCTATTAGTATTGCTTGCTGACAATTTTATCTTCCAGAAAGTAGAGGAAGTAATAAGAGGAACTGCCGCTCTGAACCTAAATATGGCCAAAAGGAGAAATTGGTTGGCAGAGTAGAAGTGGTAAGAACCTTGGGAGAAAGCAGCTGTGTCTTCTTGAAGTTTGTGATAGTGAGGGCAATGGTAGAACCCAGTTAGATGTATTCCCTAGGTTTAAACAATTAAAATAATATTAATACCATGGCTTGAGATTTTAGAAAAATACTCAAGAATTGAATAACTCTTAAGAACATTTGCTTTACCTATGAAATCTTAAGTCAGTGCAAAAGGGGAAGGACTTAAAAATCATACAGTTACATAAATGTTTGTTTGTTTGAAAATAAGAGAAAGCCTAAGATGGACAGAGGACGCACAATCAGTGGTGACCATAAAAAGGTGGAATAGATGTTTATGGACTCTTGAGAAAGTGAAAGCCCCCCGCCAATTGAGGCCTGTAAGGACCTTCATAAAGTCACACTCAAAGCAAAAAAGGAATACAATTTTTGTGGTCAGTGTTGTCATGCTGGTGGGTGACAAAGAGAAAGCAGAACTCCTCAATTTGTATCTTGCTTCTGTTTTTCCTGTCAAAGGGAACGTTCTTAGAACAGAAACGCCCAGAGGAAAAGTTAACCCAATGTGGGAGAAAATATCACAAGAGGCAATCGTAGGGTCTTTGTATGAATTCCAGGAATCTGACCAGAACACGTTATTTTCCAGAATCTGAGGAGACTTGCAGATGAATCACCTGTGAGGCATTGTGTAAAGGACAGGCCTCAGGAGGCAGGTACTTATTACAAGTTTTAAAACAGTGAGGAAATTCATTTCCACATGCCACAAGTCACTGTATTTATTGTGAGATTCAGAACCCAAACAGATTATTGAGATGGCTGGTGGAAGCCTCAAAGGGGCAGTGGTCACTAGGAGTCAGTGTAGGAGGATGGACATTTCTTTCACTGCCATTTTGTCCTCAAGGAGGATTTCCGTACAAACATTTCAAACGAATTCCACCAACATTGATTCATTTTTTAAAAAAATTTATTGATTGATTTGAGAGAGGGGGAGAGACATTGATTTTGTTGTTCTGCTCATTCATGCATTCATTGGTTGCTTCCTGTATGTGCCCTGCTGGGAGATCAAACCTGCAGCCTTGGTGCAGCAGGTCAACGCTCTAGGCATCTGGGCCACCTGGTTAAGGCAACACTGATTCATTTTCTTCAGGAATGTGTTTTCTGGAACAAATACCACTAAGTCAATTTAATTCTTTCATCGTCTTTCTATGACACATACTTGAAAGATTTCCATTTTTATCTATTTAATTTTTCAAATGGAATATTTTTCACTAAGATCAATTATTTTTCATTTACATTTTAAATTAAGTGTTTCCCCCTTGCTTGGTTTATTTATTTGATATTAGATATCAAATCTTACTAAAGTTTTTGCCTTATTAGAAGACATGGTGGTTGTCCCTCTCCTGCCAACGATATCCATTTCCTTATTCCTGGTGACCACCACAACTTTCACCCAATAACCATATTTCTACCAGGCAATCCAGAGGCTCTAAGGAAAGCCAACTCCACTCCTGGCTAACGCAGGGACCGTTGCTCAGGCCTCGGCTCATCAGAAGAAAAATTCCATTTGCAGTGAACTGTTGTTGTGTCAAGGAGTAGAACATGACTTAATGCAGGCCAATGATGTTTGGTCTTCTGGGAACACAGTTCTCTTCTCTTCATTTAATGAGTGTTATATGAAGATGTGAAGCCTGGAAGCATTGCAACCATTTTGCAGTCATGAGGGAAGCCTGGCTGAGAGTTAAGCCACCGCACAGAGACCTAGAGGACTCCATGGAAACTGAACTGAAGTCCTGACCAAGCTGCACCTGAAAGAGCTATTTACGCACTTTACAGTCACACGAGCCATTAAGTCCCCTCCCAGTCCTTTTTTCCCCAGCCAGTTTAGTTGAGCTTTCTGTTCCTTACAACTGAAAATGCCTTAGTTGATGCACCCACTGTAGATTTTCTTTTACGGCTTTTATTTCTATCAAGTCCAAATCTTCTGATTCAATTTCCTCCGTTTTTAGCTAAAAACAATTTTTAAAAATGTGTCAGTATTAACTGTCAGTATCAATTTATCTTTTTTTTACTGTGTTTACCAGTGATATTCATTATGGATTATATAAACGTTTAAAGGTACTTTATATTTATTTCTTGGCTAAGCCATGAGAATATTGCAAGCAATAAGTCAGAAAGGGGAGAGAGAGAGATTGAAATTGCTGCAGGCATAATGTAAGAACCTAAATATATAAGGAATGATGAAGTTGGAGGCGCTCAAAATACCATGATTTATTCAGAAGGGATTTGGACATGGTATTTGGGGTTAGCTATAACTAAGCAACTATTCAGAACTTCAGAACCCCCTAATTGTGAGACCATGATTCTGTGAAGATTAAACTGCACAGTGGAATATCTGTGGAAGGTTTGTTGCTAGGTAGGCAGTACCAGCAGTAGCTCTGGTCCGGGGTTTCTGCTGTGTCCTTGTGTAAGTTAGAAGGGTTGCCTCTCTAGCCAGACACAGCCCACAGGTAAAACAAAAGCTAGTATCCAGCCTCCACTCCTCCCCTCTGCTCAGGGCCCCTTTGCAGTGATCCAGCACAACTATATGGTATGGTTCTCAACTTGGCAGAGGCTTTGGCCCCTGGGCCACATGACCAGGAGCTCCTTTAGACAGGGATCCATAGTCTCAGGATTATCGATCTGGGTCCTGAGAAGTTACACACTGAGAGCAAAGCAATGACTGGCTGCGTATGTTGGCTCAGGGCTTTGTAGCTTCCAAAGATTAGGACAAGAAGTAAGAGACCCAAGGATTGGTCTTATGGTGTAAAATTGTGTGTCCGGTATGGCAGGGTGAGATCAGGGAATGGAGCCCAGGAGAGAGTCTTTGTTCGCAGCAACCAGGGAAGGGATGTGACCGCTGCTGTTCTGCCAAGAAGGAAGATCATTCTTATCATCCCAGCTTCATCCTGCCTAACCAGGCCCCTTGTCTTCTGGTTCCTTACTAGTTTCTACCACATCTCCATCCTCTATGCCCTCTGCTTTCAGACCAAAGTGGGGAGGGTTCTCTGCCACTCCAAGAGAAGTGACTGATAATCGGGATCCTTGCCAGAGTTGTGAAACAAGACAACACCCTTCTCTACTGCACCCTGGGTAACCCAGATGGCTGACTTGGTTCCCCAAAATTTTAACCTTCCTTATACAACACACTCTTCTGCTCATCTGGAAAAGCCTGTGCCCTCATGATCATGTTTTTACATGTAGAAAACACATAGGGTTGTAAAAGAAATAAACTATATTGAAATACAATTTTATCCACAGACCCCTTGGGTCCATGGACCCAAGGTCAAGAAGTCTTGAGAGAGTAGTAGATAGTAGTTTAGAATTTTTTAAAAAGGGAGGCAAAAGTACTTATTGAAGGTATTTGTTTTCAGAAGGGTCAACTAAAGTGAAAAATAAAAAGCTAACTCTATTTTGTTTATGTTCACATTTTATTTCATTATTAAAGACAGGAATTTCCTGGTCAGTTCCCTATTTCCCTCTCTCGATATTAACCTAAAAATTATTGATTTCTGTACTGAAACCACTCTTTAAATTGATTTTTACTTTGCAGTTGTACTACCTCTTTGGGTAATGAATTTTACAAGTGTACAATCTTCTGCATGAAGTAATACTTCATTTTATTTGTTTAAACTATATCTCCAAGTTCAAGATGTGCTCCCAACACTACTATTCTATTTTGTAATCTAATCTATAAATTGGTCACTTACAAACTTTATGCTTAAGCATCAAATTGTGATTTGTCCCCACATGACGGCTCTCTTACCCTGGCCCCTTGATCACTTGTTTCCCTCCTGTAGACTTTTCCTACTTTGCTTATGTATTTTTGGAGAGTCAGCAATCACAGCCAAATGAAATTTTCCATATGCATGTTATGTGTATCTGACAGGGCCCTAGAAGCAAGGACTTGGCACATGCCGTTAGGCAATTTCAGGAGGGTTAATATGGGCACTAGTACAAAGATGTGGTCATGGTAGTGCAGGAACCCAGGATTTGCCACAAAAGGCTGTTAATGTCCTTAGGTCTGAGAGGAGGCCATGATAATCAGAACCGAGAAGATGGCATAGAGAGCGAGGGCCTTTGATACAGAGAAGCAGCCACCTTAAAGAAACCTTGAAAAAAGAGAGCCAGAAAAATAAATATCCCAATTGCTCTCTCCTCTCTGCCCGTAATCTCTTGTCAGGGCTCCCTGTTAAGAATCCCACCAGAAGCCAAACAACAGAGGAACTGTTGGTGCAGTCAATACATGTCAGCTGCCCTGAGCAGGGAGCAGTGTGGACGAGGGTGGAGAGTAGGCCCCAAAGGCCAAACACAGTAAACCCAGCGTTTGACACAGGGTGGAAGGAATCATGTTAACTGTTAACTGGGGTGTTGTGTTCTATTACACTGTTCCAAAATGTTGTGGCAACAGTAGCATCTTGGCACAATAGTTCTTTTTTTTCTTTTTTATTGAATTTATTAGAGTGACATTGGTTAATAAAATTATATAAGTTTCAGATGCACAATTCTATAATATATCATCTGTATATTGTATTGTGTTTTCACCACGCCAAGTCAAGTCTCCTTCTAACACCATTTATCCCCCCATACCCTGTTCTACCTCCTCTGCCCCTCTTGGCACTGTAGTTCTTTTTTTTTTTTTAAGATTTTTTTATTTTTAGAAAGAGGGGAAGAGAGGGAGAAAAAGAGGGAGAGAAACATCTATGTGAGAGAAAAACATTGATCGCTTACCTCTGGTACTCACCCTAAATGGAGATCGAACCTGCAACCCAGGCATGTGTCCTGACCAGGAATCATATTGGCAACTTTTCACTTTGCAGGATAACACCCAACCAGTACAGCCACACTGGTCAGGGCATGGCATAACAATTCTTAAAGGGCCATTAATGCCTCTCATTTTTTTGGCTTGCAAGTTGTCATACTATAAACAGAATTTAAATTACTGTTTTTTATTTGTGTTCCCAGCCATTTGCTTACAATGACACCTACACTTGTCAGTTTTCTTTTTTTTTTTCGGATGTTATTTATGTATTTTTAGAGGGAGCAGAATGGAGGAAGAAAAAGAGGGAGAAAAACATTGATGTGAGAGAGAAACAACCATTGGATATTTCTCTTATGCACCCCAACCAGGGACTGAACCTGCAATCCAGGCATGGGCCCTGACCAAGGATCGAACCAGTGACCCTTAGATTTGTGGGACGATGTCCAACCAACTGAGCCACACCAGTCAGGAAAAGTCATTTTTCTTATCACTAACAGTCTCATGCAATTTCCCTACAGAATTATTTCCATCAGTTTGACTTTTTATTATCTAAAAGAATTTAATATCAGTCTCACTATTTGCCCATTATTTTCATATCCTTCTCTAGATCATTTACATAAATATTTTAAAGTACTACCTGGAACTATCTGGAATAATAAGGATTCTTTCAATCATTAGTTATAGAAACCCAACTCAAACTGGCTTAAGAAAAAAGTGGAATTTATTGGCCTCTATACTTAAAATAACTGATCTATGGCGAGTCTACATCCAGGTGCTCAAACTGCTTTCAAAAATCCATCTCTCCAGCTCTCAGCTCTGTCCACCTCTGTGTGACTACACCATCTGGAAGATTCTTCCCAAGTGGCATCCAGGATGGCTACTGGCAGCTCCAGGCCAATGTCCTACTAGCTTAGCAATCCCAGGGAAAAGAGGGCCTCTTTCAAAATAGACCAGCAAAAGTCTCTCTGTGTATGTCTGTCATCTACGTTATAAATATGCATCTCCTTGGTGAGACCTGGGGTCAAATGCCTCTCCTCTCCCACTATCACCAGTCACCATGGCTGGAGGGTAGAACGTGCCGGTGTTTGCTCACTGGGTCCTGTGCCTACCTCTGAAGTTCCATCTCGACTACATGAACTAAATGTGGAAGAGGAGTGGTACCCTAAAGAAAATGAGTGCTTTCATCAGAAGAGGGTTGGGGAGATAAAAAATAATAGTAATAGTCATCCTCTGCAAGTTTAGTGTTGATTCCTTAGAAATGCTACAAGTTAGACTTCTCCACTCCTTGTCTTGGTCCTCAGTCAGCTCCCAATCCACCCATTCCAGAACATGAGTAATTGCTTTTAGAATGTAAAAAGCTTTTCAATATGTAAATAGAGTACATATAACAAACACATGAGAATTTCTTCATAGTAAAACTTCAGTAGAAGAAAATTCTCTCTTAAGAGTTTATCTTTTGCTGTAATTTCTGTTTCCTGATGAGTTCACTAAAATAACGAGTAGAGGAGCATTTGAGAACTTGCTCTCTGGTCTCCTCAGTCATGTATGTCATCAGTTTGGCTCAAATAAATTCTTATAAAAACTGTCTACAGTTTTGGATATTCCTTACGTTGGTATTTACTTGGTGTTGTTGGCAGGATTTCCAAGAAGCCCACCCAGAAGTACCTTGCAGACCAGGACCTGGTGCCAGGTCCCAGCAAGGGACCTGGGTCCCCACTTCACATGGGCTGAATGAGAGAGAGCTTCTTCTGGAATTCTGGGCCTCCTTGCTTTAAGTAGCAGACCATGGCTTTATTTGTGCTTTTCTTAAAAAGTTCTAGAGGTGGATAAGGGTTGACATAACCCACAAAAAGAAAAAAAAAATAGATTGCTGCTTTAAATTTCAGCTTTTTAAATTGAGTTGCTTACTGAAAGTCTGAACAAAATCTTTCCTGGTTAAATGAGAGACTGAACTCTCTTTAGCTCCAAAAGAAAAAGGACATTTGTTTTCCCACCCCAAATAGCCAATGGAGCGCCAATAATTGTTCAGACCCCTAAATCTGAAGGGGTAGGGATGGGCACTGGGAGTCTTCCAGTGTGGTAGCACAACCTACTTTGGAGAAGCCCGCGGGAGAAGGGCAGGGTGCCCAGGATTGGGTTCACCCTGAGAGAGGGGACCAAGAATAGGGCTCAAGCCTTGGAAATCACCTTAGCATCTGGTAAGCTATCCCTAGCCCTTGCTCAGGTATTCTTAGGTGACTAAGAATCTTTGTGGAGTTACCTAGAATTTTCCTCTAGGGTATGAAGCAGCCCTATAGGGATATCCATGACATTGGCTCATCTGGAGGTGTTGATATGAAGGTTGGTGTCCCCTAGAAGTTAGAAGTCTGTTCAGATTCTACAGATCTCAAAATTAACATGGGTCATCATGGTCCCAGGCTGACAAGGCCCAGGACAAGCAGCCTCCCATTAATACTAAGATGGCCAGATGAGTATCCTTTTTAATTTTAAATTAATTTTTGTGTGCACAATTAGAAAAAAGCTGGTTATAAGATTAGGCAGAATGAATGGAAACCGTATTTAATGGGTCTCTTGAAGCTTCAGAAAGAGAATTTAGATACATAGATCAGCCTGTGATAACATTTAAATGTCAAACCAATTCTTTGAGATGGTAAAACTGGTTGTCTTTATTTTAAAAGGGGGAAAGTCATTTAGAACTTAACTTGTCAAGGACAGATATAAATTGTAGATTCCTCCAAAACAAAAATTGGATCCAACGGTGCTCTGTCTCTGTATGTGTATATATATATATGTTGTAAATGTAAGATAATTTTCTACCTCTGGATGGTATTGTTAAAATTAATTTAAAGTCAAGCACTTGTAAGCATTGGGTATTTTAAAATTCTCAGAAATATAGAAACTAACTCAAATGCTTTTCAAGTCCATGTGATCTAAGATTAATCCTTAGTAAATAAAAGCTACCTTAAATTTGTTGGCTTAACTAAGACGGATATATCTCTATTTTGCAAAATTAAGTCCATGTTAATAATTGACTTTTAAGTCTATGAAAAATATTTCTAGAGTTATAAAAATGTCCAAGCTAAAAAACATTAATTGATTATTTCTTGGTTTTCATTCGAAAGTTAGATTTTAAGGATTAAATCTCAACATATATAGGAGTAACTTTGTGATGTTCCCAAAAAAGCCCCTGTAACACCTGAAAAGATTTTTAAAAGATTTTATTTATTTTTAGAAAGAAGGAAAGGGAGGGAGAAAGAGAGGGAGAGAAACATCAATGTGCGAGAGAAACATCGATCAGTTGCCTCTCACACATGTGCAGCTGGGGACCTGACCCACAACCCAGGCATGTGCTCTGACTAGGACTCAAACCAGCAACCTTTTGGTTCCTTGGCTGGCACTCAATCCACTAAGCCACACCAGCCAGGGAAGATTTGTTTTTTAAGCACTGTAAAATAAGTGATGAGAATCTTCTAGGGCATATTGCGTAGGCAAACAATGGCTGTAAATTAAACAAATAATCGGGGCCCTGGAAAACATGATGGCTGCTTGGATGTTCCCTGCCCCCTGACTCCCCATTTTTGGCTTCTGCATTCCTTCATGCATCACAGTGCACTGAAGCCAACTTAGATGAAGGAATTTATAAGCTGACATTATTGAAAGAAGGTATCTTACACTATGGCCGAGGTTTGATGAGTCACTTCAATAAATGCCAAGTTGGTAACTACTTCCTTTCACAGTAGCTCCCAGGAGACAAAGAATTTAAAGATCATTGACTGCCACCTGGGGATTGTGTCTATTGGAAAGGACATCAAATAAAAAACACTCCCCAACCTCACTGGAAGGAAACTTATCAGGTACTACCTCAAATGGGCAGCTACCCCTCTCTCTGACATCACCCCGGTCATCATCAAAACCTCCTCTAGGATAAGAAGCTGCTGAGATCGGAGGTAGAGAGCTAACCTAAGATATCAACAAGGCCTAAACATCTACATACTGGTATTAAACTCAGAATCTATGAATTTTGTTTATCTTTACTTGTCTGCTAATGGTAGTCAAAATAATAAAAAGATAACCAGTAGACTTGTAGAGCTGAATTACAATGCTGTTGAAATAGAGAGCACTGGATAGCTCTGTGGCTGACAATAGGGCCCAGTTTGTCCACTAGAGGAGAACTCTAAAGCTTTAAGAACTTAGCATTCTATTCTGAGATCTGACTCCTCAAAGAAGCACTGGGACAAGAATACTGCTTGCTTAGGGGGGAAAAGTTAAGGTCCTTGTGCTGCAGCTATGAGCCAAAGATAGGAGGAAGAACTGCAGCTCAAGTTTCATTCACTTAAGGAAGTCTATGTGTACCAGAGGACACAATCAACAGAAAGAAAAGGGAAACGATGGAATGGGAGAAAATATTTGTAAATCATATATCTGATAAGGGGTTACTATCCAGAATACATAAACAACTCCTACAATGCGAAAACAAAAAAACAAACCAATTTTAAAAATGGGCAAAGGACTTAAATATATATTCCTCTAAAGGAGATATGCAAATAACCAACAAGCAAATAAAAAACACTCTACATCACTAATCATCCAGAAAATGCAAATCAAAACTACATTGAGCCCAGACTGGTGTAGCTCAGTTGCTTGGAATATCGTCCACTACACAGAAAGGTGGTGAGTTTGGTCTCTGGGTAATCCCCGTCAGGGCGCGTATAGGAAGCAACGGATCAGTGTTTCTCTCCCATCGATGTTTCTCTCACACTGATGTTTTTCTTTCCCTCTCTCCCTTCCTCTCTCTCTAGAACAGGGCTCCCCAACCTCTGGGTGTTGGACGAGTACCAGTCCTATTTGGAACGGGGCTGCACAGCAGGAGGGGAACTTGAATGTAATGCACTTGAATCATCCTGAAACCATCTCCCTACCACTTCACTCCCCCTCCTACTCCCCTCCCACCCCCTGCCTTCTGTGGAAAGCTGTCTTCCATGAAACCGGTCCCTGGTGCCAAAAAGCAAAAAGTTTGGAGACCGCTGTTCTAGAATATATATAAAATAAAAATAAAAATAAAAATAAAAATAAATAAACCCCACATTGAGATAGCATCTCACAACTGTTTTTGATGACTATCAAAACAAAACAAATCTGCGTGTGTGGCATGGTGCACGCAGGGCAGGCGAGCCACCCGAGCATCTTAGGTTGAGGGGCAACAGCTGAGGTGTTGGTCCAGGTGGAGATGGGGAGTGGCGGTGTTATCCACTGTAGGTGTGTCAAGTGCTTCTGTTATCCTACAACGTGAAGAATAAGGAGACCCCGAAACCTAACCATCTTGAGTCTCCCAGAAGATGGGCTCTTTCATATCCTGAAATGGCTTTCTGTCGGGGACATCCTGGCAGTTCGATCTGTGTACTCCTGCCTGAAGTACTTGGTGGACAACCACGCCAGTGTTTGGGCATGTGCCAGCTTTCAAGAGCTGTGGTCTTCTCCAAGAAACCTGAAGCTTTTTGAAAGGGCTGCTGAAAAGGGAAATTTTGAAGCTGCTGTGAAGCTGGGCACCGCCTGCCTCTACAATGAAGGCTTGTCTGTGTCTGACGAGGCCCTCGCAGAAGTGAACGGCCTGAAAGCCTCTCGCTACTTCAGTCTTGCAGAGCAACTGAATGTCAGTGCCACGCTTTTCATCTGGCTCTTTATCTGCCCTCCATGGTCAGTGTCTGGAAGTTGCTACAAGGCTGTGGTTCATGAGAGCCTCAAGGCGGAGTGCCAGCTACAAAGAACTCACAGAGCCTCCATACTGCACTGCTCGTGGAAGGTTCTGAGTCTCTTTGAGGATAAAGAGAAAAAGAAGCAGGGCTGTGACCTCTTTGAAGAGTCTGCTAATCAGGGATGTTTGACCAGCTCATACCTCCTTTGGGAAAGTCACAGACTGATAGACATGTCTGATCCTGGGCGATGCCTCCACAACTTCGGGAAACTCGGGGACTATGCTGTCAAAGGCTGCTGGGAAGCCCAGCTGTCTTTAGCCAAAGATTGTGCAAATGGAAACCAGCTTGGACTAGAAGCAAAAGCATCCAATGAGATAGTCTGCCTGCTGTTTCAGGCCTCCCACACTGTTAATAAGCAGGAGTTTTTTTCTGTGCAGGAGGGACTCAATGACACAATGAGGTACATTCTAATTGACTGGCTGGTAGAAGTCACCACCATGAAGGACTTCACAAGCCTATGCCTTTGCCTGACCGTGGAGTGTGTGGACCAGTACCTACGGAGGAGGCTGGTTCCCTGGCATAGGTTCCAGCTTCTGGGCATCGCCTGTGTGGTCATCTGCACCCGATTCATCAGCAAAGAGGTCTTGACAATCCGGGAGGCTATGTGGCTCACAGACAACACATACAAGTATGAGGACCCAGTGAGGATGATGACAGAGATCATTTCCACCCTGGAAGGCAAGATTTGAGTCCCCACTGTGGTTGATTACAGGGACATCCTGCTGACTCTGATCCCTGTGGCACCAAGAACCCAGCACCTGTGCAGCTTCCTCTGTGAGCTGTCTCTGCTGCACATCAGCCTGGCTACCTACTCCCCAGCCCACCTGGCTGCAGCTGCCCTGTTGCTGGCAAGGCTGACACACGTTCAGACACAGCCTTGGACCACTTGGCTGTGGGACCTCACTGGGTTCTCCTGTGAAGACCTCATACGCTGTGTCTTGAGCCTTCACCAAAATTCTTCCACAATGACGCCCCCAAGGATTACAGACAAGTGTCTCTGACCTCAGTGAAACAGGTTTGAGGACAAGCACTACAAAGAGATCAGCCAGGAAGAGGTGCTGAGCTATAGCCAGGTGTGTGCAGTTCTAGAAATGAAACAAAAGAGCCCAGAACCCACATCTTTCCTCGATTCAGGGGACATTCACTCCTTCCTTAGCTCTCCCTCCGCAAGGAGAACCAAGAGGAAACGGGAGAACAGGGGCGGTTTCGTCACTACACCCACTGCACAGCTGTCCAGCCCAGGGGAGACACTAGAGGCACTACTCGGCAGCTTCCTAGACTGGAACCTGGACTACTGCTCTGGCTACGAGGGTGACCAGGAGAGCGAGGGCAAGAAGGAGGGCGATGCTCCCAGTGGCATCCTCGATGTCACATGTTGTACCTCAAACCAGAACAGCACTGCTGCCAGGAAACAAGCGATGAGGAGGCCTGCCTGGAGGATGAAGGATGTCAGGACTTGCATGCCATGGTGACAAGCACCCAGACACCTCTGGCCCCAGGACCTGAGCCCCCTCTCTGCAGCAGCAGAGGACTGGGCGAGGACATTACGATCTCAGAGTATTCCTCCATCAGCAGTGTGAGTCCCACAAACTCGGTGGACAGCAGCCCACCCCAACCTACCTCAGCACTGTCCCCAAGCAGTGACTCAAACATACAATCTTGCCACCATCATGCCAGGAAGTCGTGTTTACAGTGTTGTCCCCTGAGTTCCCCCAAGAGCAATGTTCCCCAGCAACAAATGAAAAGGAAAAATCTGTCCACCTCCAGCAAGGAAGAGCAGGACATGAACTTGGGCTTCCTGAATGAAGTTGTGAGTGTGTCAGTGTTTGCCACAGTGAATCTTTGTGGAAACAGGGCAGCTGCTGCACTAGCAAGCAGTGGGGGCATTGGAGATGGATGATATGTAGACCTCTGGTGGCCTCCATGGGGAACAGAAAGAACTTGGGGCACTGACCATCTTTCACCAGGGGAGTCCCATTTGAGCCATCAGAATGTCAAAATCAGAACAAAAACTCATCCTTCTCTTTTGAAACTTTAACCCCAAAGAACACACCATGTGAAGCCTATTTCTCTGTCCCTTCCTGTGTCTGTCCTGCTTTCTTTCTAGGAAGCTTAAGCCCACTGCCTGATAACCAGCCCCACTGGACCCCCATCCTAGGAGCTGACAGCGTTCCCAATTGAGAACACATCTGACTCAGGTAGCCTGGAACAGCCTCCTCGCTCCCTGCATCTGCCTGGTTTGGCGTTCAACGGCAGCCGAGAGCTGCAAGAACACTGTCCCCATGTCCACCTCAGCCTGCCAGGGTCATCTACTCCCTCATAAAGCAGAGGGTCCCATGGTGGGGGGGTCCTGCCCTGTGCATTGTCAGGGACTACATGTGATCACCAGATGTGAGGGCCTTTACTTTGTGCAGGCCAGGGCCTCAATGTCTTGGTCACAGGCTCCTTCACTTGCATATTCCCAGCTCATTTGAGAAATCTGTCCCTCCTCCCAGAATGCTTTGTCTGTGTCCCCAACAGATAGTGTCTGTATGGACATCTCTTTTTGTGCTGAATTTCTGGTCTATTTCTTTTCTGTATTTTTCTCCTTCATTCTCCTAAGATGAAAACAAAAGAAAATTTTTTAATAGGAGTCATTAAAATTTTAAAAATAATTCTTAACATTATTTAGAATCAACTAAAAAGAATCTAATTCAAACCCCTCAATGCTATCCTGGCACTAACTATGCAAAAAATTTTCCCAGAGAGGTTAGTTGAAAGGTGGGGGTCATTTGTAACATCTGAGATGACCCAGATGCAGAAGAGCAACATTCAGAGGACTTGAACCTGCCTGCTGGGTGAGGGTGGGTCTGCTGTGAGTTCCTGAGAATAACTGTCCTAGAGAGACTGGACTCCCCCCAGGGGGGACAGTAGTCAAAACACCTGAGGGATCTGCCCAAGTGGCCCTGACCTCTCTAGCTGTGATGACCACTGACGCCATGCTACAATAGCTTTTGTTTCCTCTCAAAATGTCAGAACCACTTGGCCAGGAGTATCCCTCAAATGCTCTTGAACCAGAACTATGAGGATGTGGAGATGCTGATTCACTGGTGGCTTTTCTGGTGCCTGTGTGTGCGCATATATTTATGTGTCTATGTCTCCATGGAGCTGTATTTGCTACTGTAAGAGAATACTGACCACACCATGTGCAGTGTGGTTATAAGGGAACCCCAAGTGTTGGGATCGCAGACCTCCTGTTGACTGTGTGCTCCTGGGCATCTGTGAGCCTCAGTTTCCTCACCTGTAAGATGGGGCAATACCTACCTCACAGGAGTGTTGTGAGGGTTAAATGTGATAAGGATAGTGGGAAAACAAAACAAAAACAAATGTCAAGAGCATGGAGAAACTGAAGCCCTTGCACTTTGCAAGTGAGAATGTATAATAGTGCAGCCTCTATGAAAAACAGACAGTTCCTCAAAAAATTAAAAATAGAATTATCATATGATCCAACAATATCACTCTGGATATATAACAAAAAGAATCAAAAGCAGGATCTCTAAGAGATAACTTGTATTCTCATTTTCACAGTAGCATTATTTATAATAATCAAGAATTAGAAGCCACTCAAGGGTCCACCGACAGATGAATGGATAAGTAAAATGTGGTATATGCATTAAATGGAACATTATTCAGCCTTAAAAAGGAAGGAAATTCTGACATATGCTGTAGCATGGAAGAACCTGTAGATTATATGCTAAATGAGATAAGCCAGTCACAAGAAGACAAACAGTGTATGACTTCACTTATATGAGGCACCTAAAGAATTCAAACTCATACAAACAGAATGTAGAATAGTGGTTGCCAGGGGCTGAGGGGAGAGGGTAAAGTGGAGTTGTGTACTGGGTACAGAGTTTGAGATTTGCAAGATTAAAAGTTTTGGTAATAGGTGATGGTGATGGTTGCATAATGTTGTGAATATAATTAACACTACTGAGCTGTACACTTGAAAATGACTAAGATGACCCTGGCCAAGTTGCTCAGTTGGTTGGAGCATCATCCCATACACCAGAAAAGGTTGTAAGTTTGATCCCTGGTCAGGGTGTGTATGGGAGGCAAATGATTGCTCTCTCTCTCTCTCTCTCTCTGTCTCAAAATCAATACGCATACACTCAGGTGAGGATTTTTAAAAAATTAATTAAGATGGTTAATTTTATGTTATCTGTATTTTACCATAATTGAAAAACACTTTAAAAGAAGTTTAAAGTGGGAAGGAACCTTAGAGATCTTTTCGTTTAAACTCTTTATCTTACAGACAGAGAACTAAGGCCCTGAGCATTAAATGATTTTACACAAGAACAGAACACAGTAGCAGAGGGCCCTCTCTATCCATTACAGCCGGGCCTTTTCTTTCTCTGATCAATTATGACTTTAAAATACAAATCACTTGACATTTGTCTGGTGCTATAATACAACAACCACACAGATTCTCTCTGATCACAAAAGAAAAAACGAACAAACAATGAACTGTCAACACGTAGTCCAGGGGTCAAACTGTCAACACCCCATCCAGGGGTTAATTTTAGCAGACATGTCTCTTCATGTGAAGCAACATGAAGTCCCAACATCACCAAGAACATACCTTTGCTAAAAAAAAAAAATGTTTAACTTGAATTGAGTCAAACCCTAAAATCTCCCTTACCATTTACAGAAAATAATCGGCATAGGAGAACCGGCTAGAAGAACACTAAGGAAGAAGTCAGATAAATCCAGAAGGTGGGACACTTCCTTCCACTTATCAGCATCATAATTAAAAGAGCCTTAAGTACATAAAAATTAGATGCAATGCATAGTACAGGATTAGATAGTGGTTTGGACAAATATCAGTGAAAGACATTTTGGGGACAATTGGGGAGACTTTGGATACGCATTAAGTATTAGATAACATCAAGAAATTAACATTAATTTTGTTGGGTATTATAGTTTGATTTCAACTCTATAGGAAACTATTCTTGTGTTTTAAAGATATATACTGAAGTACTTGGGAGTGGGCTGTCATGTCTTTAGATATACTTTTTTCAAAAAAAGATTTTATGTATTTTTAGAGAGAGGGGAAGGGAGGGAGAAAGAGAAGCAGAAAAACATTGATGTGCAAGAGATACATCAATAAGTTAACCTGGCCTGTGGCCCGCACCCCAGGCCTGTGCCCTGACTGGGAATCGCACCAGCGACCTTTCTGTTCACAGGTCAGCACTCAATCCACTGAGCCACACAGCCAGGGCTCATTATATCTTTAAATATACTTTTAACTATTTTAGTAAAAATTACTAAAGTGAGCCAAGTGGGTTAAAAACCTCTTCCTTAGAAGACACTGGGCACACAGGTGGGGGAAAAGGCAGTATGTCAAGGTCGTAGTAAACATTAGGGTGAACTACATGCTTCTCCTTGGCAAGGGAAGGGCCTATTAACAACCCTTTGTTCTTAGCATTTCCTTCCCGCTCAGGTTCCAGTCCTGACTTCCTTTGGGTTTGTAAGTTTCTGAGAAACTCCTGCCTTTATCAGAACCTCTTGGGGGTGGACGTGGGGAGGTCAGCCTGGAGACTAAGGCGTCTGAAGGGTTGTCACCTGGAAGAGAGAGTTCCTGGTGGGCCAGTGGGGATGGCTGGAAGAGGCAGGTTTCAGCTGGATAATCGGCTGGAGCTGATTTCTTGGGAAGGCAGCAAAATTTTCATCTCAGGAAGTATTGGGTGCAGGCTGGAAGATGTGGGAGTGTTGGCCATGATGACTTCTATAGTCCCTTTCAGTCTCACAAGCCAGGGCCCAAGAAAAGGGACGTTAGGGCTGGAGGTGGTGAGAACAAGACAAAGCTGTAGGAAAGGTGGGGGGAGGGGGACCAGGCACTGGCCTGGCTGGGTCTTGAGCTAATTCTCTGTTTTCCCTTTCTAGCCCCTGCTTCTCAGTACTGCTTCCTTTTCTTGCAATCTGGAGAAGCCTATTTCGTTTGTGGCAGATTTCATTTGGTAAAGAACATGAGGAAGCCCGGGACATACCATTGGGCCTGTCCTTCACCAGAAACAGTGAGCTCAGTGTTGTTTTTTTTTTTTTTTTTTTATTAATCTTCACCCAAGGATATTTTTTCATTGCCTTCCTTAGGCTCCTGGGGATGGAACCTGTAACCTAGGTTTGTGCCCTGATAGGAATCAAATGCACAAATTTTTGGTCAGGGGACGATGTTCCAATCAACTGAGGTACATGGAGCAGGGTCTGAGCTCAGTCTTTACAGTTTCTGAAAGGACAAAGCCATTCACATTTGCAAGGTGGCAACATTTGCCCAGCAGGCCTATGACCTTGTTCAACAAGACTGCAGTTTTACTCTTCTGAGCTTCTCTCCCCAGGACTGGAAATTACTGGAAAGCAAGGATGGGATGTGACTCACCTTCCCACAGTCTGAGGCAGAAGATAACATTGCAGCAAACTGCAGCCTCATGTTACAACCAAGGGTCACACAGCAGCAACCAACCCCCTCTTTTTCAATCCAGTTATAATCCTGTAAAAGCTTGAAGCCCCCACCCTCAGTCCTGGTGTATCTCTCCATGTCATGCCCCTCTCCTTTCTTCTAGAGTGAATAAAAACTTTATTCTCCACACTTCCTTCTCTTTGAGAAGATTCTTTCACAGCCTGAGTTACTGGCCACCCTAGCAGTTCCTACTCCCACCCCAATCAGTTCCAAAAAGAGAGAGTTAGAAGTTAAGCAGCAAGCCAAATCACTACAAAGTTTGTTTTGAACTTTGCAAACACTGTATTTAAAGCTGACGAAGAATAGTGACCAGCCTATTTCCTAACTCTGGTGAGGACAGAACAATGCAGTTCACATCAACAAACCAGACCCCAGGGCCTCTTTGTGCAGGGCTTAGACGGGAAACAAAGGTGAATAGGTGCTTCCCCTGCCCTCAAAGCAGCCAAAAGGTAACAATTAAATATAAAGAAGAACTCATTGGAAAGGATACTTAGTTCTGAATTATTAGGAGAAGATATGGAATTTCCCTGGATACACTTAACAGGCTATGCCATATTATTTCCTACTCATCCGGGGTAGATTCAACCTTAGGAGAGAGGCAGGGAGATGGCCCAAGACCAATAATTCTTTGGTGGGCTTCTCCGGACCAGAATTCCAGAGGCAGATCTCTCTGTTAGTCTGTCTTGGCCCACCCCAGTCAATGAAAGAAAAACTCTCCTCCCACAGAGGGCCACAGAACCAAGTCCCAAGAGATAGTCCCACTCTATTATGTCCTGTGCTGTCTCTCAAGAGTCCCTGGAACACTTAAGAATCTAATTTGTCTCAATACCTAATTCTGTGCCCATGAAACAGGAGCCAAAGTACTGTTGAAAAAGAAATAGTCAGTAGAAAACTGTACTTGAAAAATAAGAAAAGACATTGTAAATAAATAAATAAATAAACAAACAAGAAAAAATAAAAAAAAGGAAAAAAGAAATAGTCGTGAGGAATGTTTCCAAAGCATTCCATTGTTTATAAAACCTTATCATTTCATTATCTTACTTGACTACCTCAATTCTGCGAAGTCGTTATGGAGGGTATCATTAATATCCATTTGAAGATGAAAAAAACTGAGGCTCAAAAGTAAGCAACTTGCTTAAAACCACACTGCATTAAAAAGTCAAGCATATGGCCTATGACCTAGTCCCACTAGGCCAGGAGTGACAAACTCACGTCTGCTTCTCCTACACCACCACACTGCCTCTCATGGAATATGACAGAGGGGAGAGAGTGTATAAGGGCATTGTAACAGCGGATTTGGGCAAAATGCACTGAGAAGATACTAGGCCATATTCTTTGGGGGCCCTTGCAAAACTATCCCCCACCACTGTGCTTTGATCCCCATCCTTACATGTTCTGCCCCTGGGATTATTTCCCTGCATGGCATGCAGGTGTGGGCCTAGTTACAGGCCACATCACAGGTATGTACCCATGTTCTCATCCTGTCTGGGCAGAGGATCCAACAAGTGAGTGGGAACATGCAGGTGTGTAAGAGATTGCCAGATGCTTTGATTAGAGGTCATCAAAGTCTCTAAGATAAATGTGATGCATCTGGTGGAGGAGGAGGGAGCCAGTCAGCTTTGCCCCTCCCTCATGCTTTATCCCCTAGTACCCCAGGGTCTGGGTGTCAATGAGGTGAGTATTTAGACTGGACTATGATCACATCACAGTGGAGGAAAACTGGAAGAAACAAAAGAATAAGAAAGCTGGAGGAACTTGTATGGGTAAAAGTAAAGGATAAAAAATTAGGAAAAAGAAAAAAAAACCCACAAAGCCAGGTCCTCAAACGTCATTCTTTTCCCTCCGGAAGAAAAGACTGTCGGCATCACAGAAAACATGGAGTTTGTGGCTCACCTCACCACAGGGTGTGGGTTTAGCTCTGAAGTGAGACTGAGGAACTAGTTAGCTTTTCCAATCTATGGGTTTCCTCCTGCAAGCTCCTCCCCGCAGGGCGCTCCGGAGCACCGCACCCTGCCCTGAATACCTGAAGTGTGCCGCTGCTGCCCTCTGCTGAGAGAACACTGCCGGGCCGGGTCGCAGGGAGAAGGATACCTTTGGAGGGCACTCTCTTTCCATGTCAGAGGCGGGAGAGCAGGGCACTCTAAGGAGTAGGCAATAAATTAAAGTATTTTAAATAATAGACTGACATAAAAATCAATCCTTGCAAGAAATATCTGAAACATCTGCCTTAGCATCAGCAGATAGGCCTGTTAAAAAAGATAAAGTCAGAGCAAGATGGAGAGGATTCACCTGAGACAGGCTTTTAATGATACCTGGACTATCCATCTTGTATCTTCAGCCTATCTGAACCACAGTAACTTTCCTAAAGCACAGTGAAGCTGTGTGTGTGTGTGGTGGTGGGTGGAGGAAGGTGTAAAAATTTCAAAGACTACATAGCTGAAAGAATAATGTTCAAAATCTTCAACTATCTTTTCTTAACCTCTTATTCTTAAGTCCACAGTTTGGCCCCGACCTCCCTTCTCAGCCTCGGCTCCTACTAGTCTTCCGTTCACAGGCTGCACTCTGATCCAACTGAACTGTCTATTGTTCCCAAACTCTCCCTCTCTGCCTCTCACTGTCATTTCTGTGTCACTGCTTCTCTCCTCCCCGCCCTACCCTTCGAGCTCTGTGAACAACATGCAGGATACAGACACAAAATTATGACACAAAAACTGACAAAGCTGAAATAAGAACAGGTAGGTATTGAAGAAACCCAATAACCTCTTCATTATATTTTATATCTTTTGATTTTTGTACAATATGCTTATATTGCACAGTCAAAAATAATAAATGAGTTAAATAGTTTATTTTTATTTTTTATATTGTATGACTACAACTTTACTTTTTATGATTTGTATACTTTTAAATAAAATCTATTGCAGTGATATTGGTTAATAAGACTATGTAGGTTTGAAGTGTACAATTCTATGACACATCATCTACTTATTGCATTGTGTGCCCACCACCCAAAGTCAAATCCTCTTGGTTTATTTCTGGATCACAAGAAAACTGAGTTAGAAATCTTGGAAATATAATATTTATTTAACGACTTAAAAAATTTTGTTGGGCAGGAGCACAAAGAGAAAATTTACGGATTAAAACATGACGGAAAAGTAAGCACAATAAAATTTTTTTAAGTAAAAAAAAAGTAATAGCAGCCAAGTGACATGAAGAATAGATTGAGTTTCTAATCTAATTTCTTTTAAAAGTCTCAGAAGAAAACAATATAGAGAATGGTGGAGAATAAATTTTAAAAAATAATAGTTCACATGTATATCTGCATGTGGAAGAATAAAGTTGGACCCCTACCTCACACAACAAATAAAAATTAACTCCAAGTAACCACAGACCTAAATCTAAGAGCTAAAACTATAACTTTTAGAAGAAAAGAGTAAATCTTTGTGACCTTTGACTAAGCAATGGTTTCTTAGATATGATACTAAATGTCCACTGACAGAAGAAGAAACAAATAAAATAAAATTAATTTCCTTGTACTTCTAATGAACACCATCATAGGGCATATAAAACTCTTACAATTCAATAATAAAAGACAATTTTTTCACTTAAAAGTGGACAAAGGATTTGAATAGAGATTCTTTAAAAACATACATAAATACTAATAAGTACTTAAAAAGATGTTGGACATCATTTAAAACCACTAGACACCACTTTACACCTACTAGAATGGCTAGAATTAAAAAACAAGCAAATGACTGTTGGTAAGGCTATGGAGAGATTAGAACCCTTGTACATTGCTGGTAGAAATGTGAAAAGGTGCAAATGTTGTGGAAAACAGTTTGGCCATTTCTTAAAAATGTAAACATACAGTTACCATATGATCCAGAAATTCTACTCCTAGGGAATTTCACGCAACCAAGTTGAAAGCATGTTTGTATAAAAACACAGACACGGATGTTTCTAACAGCATTATTCATAACAACCAAAAAGTGGAAATCAAATGTCCATCAACTGAAGAATGGATGAATAAATGTGATATGTACATGCAATGGAATATTATACAATCATAAAAAGAAATGAAGTCACTAAAACTCTCTGTTGCCTCAGTTTCCTTGCCTAAAGGAGGAATAATAGTAGTACCTATCTCATGAGATTGTTCTAAGGCTGCTAAAAATGTGGTTATCATAGACAAATCAGTGGAATTTCTATATATCCATAATAACCAATATAAAAATGTAATGGGAAACTAAGTCCACGCTCCACTGAAAAACAAGCAAACATCTTAGGTACCCGTGAGGAAAGAACGCTTCTTCCCTGTTTCAGAAGACTTCCATCCATTTGAGAGCAGCTCTACTTGTTTGGCACTCCGTCTCCCCACCGCTTTACTCATTCTGCTTCAAGGAGGACAGGGTGATGTCAGTAAACTTAGGAAGAATAATTTAGGCTGGCTAGGCTCAGTTCAGTTACCTTCTTGGGAAGCGAACTGCTGACAGTGTCCTGCATGTAGCAATATCTGTTAGATCATTTGTATAAATCTTTTGAATGCTTACTAATATTCGTTGGCTTGATCTACCAAGCACTTGGCTACCTGACATAAAGCCACATCCTCTAACCTGATCTGCATCAGCAGTAAAGGTAATATTTTGGCTTCTTAGGCACAACTCCTTTATTTCTCAATCTGTTCCCATCCCAGGTGGGGAACCCTATCTAATTATTGTACCCACAAAGATAATATTAAAAGATATAAAGGATGGTAAGACATACCATCATCACAGATAAGAATACACTTTATCATAAAGATATTAGTTCTTCCCAAATCTATTGATTTATAGTTTTTATTTTAATACAAATCACAACAGAATTTTTTAGGTAATGTGATAAGCTAGGTCTACAATTCATATGAAAGACCAATGGCCAAGAATAACCAAAATAAATTTTAAAAATCACAAGGGACTTGCTCTTTTAAAAACGAAGACTGATTACAAAGGAAGGATAACTAAGGGTGTATGATGTAAGATTATGTGTAGAGAAATAGACCAAAGGAGTAGAACAAGGGACCCAGAAATGACATGTGCATATGCACACGTGGTAAGTGACAGAGGGGGCATTGCAAATCAGTGGAGGGAAGCATAAACTGTTCCATAAATAGGCCAAGGGTAACATGTTAATCACACTGTTTAACAAGGAAATTTCTACTTTCTCTATAATGAAAAGTACATTCTAGATAGATTAAAGACCTGCATTTAAAAAAGTTTTTTTAACTTCTTATCCCTTCTGCTTTAGGGATCTACAGATACATGGACAAGAAGTCCCCAAATACTTTTTCTGCCTTTCACAGCCCTTGATGCCACCTCATCATGGTGTTGTCAATTAATGCATGTTCTGGGTCAGAAGGCCTGTGTTTCACAAGTCCCCAGGGTCAGAAGTGTAACTGAGGAGAGATAAATCAGCTTGCCAATTGGAGGACTTTTGGGAGCCTTTCAGATAGCCTAGCAATGAGCTGGCTTTTCAGGGACAGCTGCAAAGCCTCTGGCCTATAAATTCTTTGTTGTTTATTTGTAATACATTTCTCACGCTAGGAAAGCTGAAACTTAATTGCAAAGCTGGCTTTGTTTGATCATCTTGATTCCTCCAGAATCCTCTAGAAATGTGTGAGGCAACAGGAAATTTGTAGTCCCTCTCCTCAAAACAATGCATGGTGTGCCTGGCTGTGCCTGGCCTCAGCACACCTCCACATGAAAAGGCCGGAATCTGGGGCAGGATATGCATCCCCTCACAGCTGCAAGTTGAAACATGCCTGTACCATGCATTATCTGTGGGGTTTGCCCTCTACCTCTTGCTTAATAAACAGAAATATTGCTGGTGAGAGTAAATTGATCCAAATATTTTGACAATTAGGAAATATCTAACAAGGGTGAAGATAAGCATAACTTATAAACCAATAATGCCATTTTTAGTAGTATATTCTGGAGAGACTATAGCCTATGTACAGATATATTCCAGCTTTATTTGTAATAACAAGAAATTAGAAATAACCCAAATGGCCATCAACAGAAGAATAGATTGTAGTATATTTGTAAAATGGAATATCATACAGTAATTAACAATGAATTAACAGCTCTGTATTTAAGTATGGGTAAATCATAAAGGGACATCATGTTACAGGAGGACAGAAACACTATTATGGTATATATGGGGGTGGGAAAAAGTGGGGTTATAGTTATTCGTATGGGAAATAATACAATAATTAATAAATAATAATACAGGAATAAACCCTGTGTTTCATGTGCTTACAACTGTAAACCTACTTTTGCACACCCTTGTACATAGTCTGTAAGTATGCACAACAATGCTAAACCTGCTTTATGGGTCACACACATGGAAAGAATTAAAAACCAAGCCTAGAAATGAGAAGTGTTAGTTCTGGAGAGGAAGAGAAAGGAAAGGAATCAGATCACAGGTGAGGCTATATGGGGATTTCATCTGTATCAGTTAATATTTTGTTTCTGGGAAAAAGTGATATGAAGCAAATATGGAAAAAAGTTAAGATTTATTAAAGGTGAACAGTGGGCACATGGGTGTTTGTTGTTACTCTCTACGTTTCTGCTCATTTCACAAATGTTAAAATTACAAAGTAATAGTCACAAGACAGAAAAGGCTTCAAACTTGTGTCTGCAGAAGGGAGTACCTGAGGAAATCAAGCCAGTGGAGTCATAGAAGCCCACCAAGGTAGCAAGATGGATTTAAAATTGGGTAGAAGGGAGGAGAGAACCTTATAATATTGTTGACATTTGGGACATGAATAACACCTGAGATTAAAAAAATAATAAACTAAATATTTGGAAGCCTTGGTGAAAACAAATTGCTGTAAATTCCATGCAAAGAATTAATGTTCAACAATTAGTTATTCAGAAAACTGAGAGGCATTTAAATACTACTTATCCTTTGAGGGGTTGTTCGAAAGACACCTCCTCCATAAAGCTGCTCGGGTTGAATCCCTCCCTCACCCAAATATGCCCTCTTCTTCCTCTGAAGTTCCATAGCACTCTCTCTTCACTTACCTCGATGTTATCATTTTCTACCCTATGTTATAACTATATAGATAGGTTTTGACTTCCTTGCTGGGCCATGAGATCCTTGAGGGTACAGTTTTATTCACCTCTGCCTGCCTGGTGCTATGGGGTTCAAGCTACGTGCGTCCTCAGTAAGTACCTGAACAGAGGAGAAAGAGGCACTGAGGAAAGGGTCAAACTAAAAAAGCTGCAAAGTGAAGGATATTTATAACAGTCTGTGCTTTGAATTTAGGCCACAGACTTTTGCTGTTTCAACACTTTCCCCTCTTGGGCCATTTCCTTTGAGATGATGTTCTGCCAATTTCTACCTTCAGGCTCTGCCTATGGTGCCAGCTTACCAGTGTGGTGCCAGGGAGGTGCTCTCAGAGGAAGCAAAGCAAGAAAATATAATGAAAGCTTTTCTCTTCAGCAGCAGAACACCCAGCTGTCATGCAGGGGCATGTCCCACAGCAGACGAGGAGAGCTCAGGTGGGACCAGGAGCCCAGAACAAGGCCGCTCACAGGATACAATGTGGAAAAACGAAGCCAAGGGTTCAGAAGGGTAAGGCTACTGACAGTCAGGACTGGACAAGAGGCCTCTGGCTGGGTTTTAGACTTTGCCCAGACATGGCAAAAAAAAAAGGGATACCCAATGAAATCTGAGTTTCAGATAAGTCTTTAGCATAAATACATCTCATGCAACACGGGGCATACTTACACTAAATAAAAAAATCATTTATCGGAAGTTCACATTTCATTGGGTATCCTGTATTTTGTCTGCCAGTCTAGACTAAGGTCTGGGTTGCAGATCACAGCTAAGAGGGACAGTTCACAGAAGTGAGAAGGGAAGCAGAGAGAAGCTGGCCCAGACCCTAAATATGCCTTGAGGATGCGGACACGTGCTGTTCCTATTGTCTCCCTTGTCCTGACGACCACTGACTCTCCAGACAAGTCAGACTTGCCCCCACCCCTCCTGCCTGCCTCTTCAAGAGCACTGGCCTTCTTATAGGATATCTATCCGTTGACATGTCTGACTCCTCTTGAGTGGAAAGTGACCAAGCTTTTGAGTCAGAGATCTAGGTTCAAATCCAGCCTTTGAAATGTAAAGCTGTCTGACTTTAGCAAGTTAAGCTATCCTCTGTGAACCTGTTTTTCTCTTCCATAGAACAGGTACCATTGAGAGTTGTGATAAATAAATGAGGTAATGTAGGTGAAGCACATACTAGGTGCTCAGAAATACTAAGCACAACATCTGTGAAACCCTAGTCCTAACACCACACTGCACACGCTAAGCCATGCTTAGCAGATGGTGAGATCAAAGAGAGAAGTATGAGCTCTATATCGATTCTCTAGACTAGAGGCTCCTAATATTTAATTCTTATTGCCAGTCATGATTCTGATGGAAAAAGAGATAAGAAAGCCTCAGTTATAATTTTCCACCAGCCAACTCTGATAAGGCTCTAAGAAGAGAGATACACAGAGGACAAGCCCTTGTAATACCCTTGACTTTACCATATCCTGTGCTTCCTCATGGAAGAGACTCCTGCTGGGAATAGCCTTGAACTCCTTGTAGGGGGTCCCCAAGTCAGGGACTTGGGGGTGAGGGTGGCAGGCCACAACAAGTCATGAAATCAGGGGACACATATACAGGCTTCAGTGGGGAGGAGTACTGAGGGCGCAGTAGGCCCTCTTAAGCCCCCTGTGGGCTAATGACTGGCTCCATGTTCCCACAAGAGCTCCCTTTCTCCCTAAGACCTGTAGCTCTAGGTTCCACTCTATGACAAGCAGGAACATTTCATTTGGTGGAAGCAGTAGATTTGAACATTTAATTCCTTTGCTGTCTGTCATGAACTGAATGTGTCCACCCAAAATTCATATTTAGAAATCCTATCCCCTGATATGATGGTATTAAGAGGTGAGCCTTTGGGAGTGGTTAGGATTAGCTGAAGTCGTATGGGTGGGGCTCTCATGAATGGGATTAGTGCCCTTAAAAGAGTCTGTAGAGCTTGCTTGCCCTGTTATGCTCGCAGCCACATAATGATGCAAAAAGTCCGAAGTCTGCAACCTGGGACAGGGTTCTCTCCAGAAGCTGACCAGGCTGGCACCCTGACTTTCTATTTCTAGCCCCCAGAACTGTGAGAAAGAAATGTCTGTTGTTTACGAGCCACCTGGTTTATGGTATTTTGTTATAGCAGCCTGAGCTAAGACACTATCTCTTCCCTAAAATATTTCCTCAGTTCACCTCATCACCAAACTCCCCTCCAGGCTGTGAAAGTTCACTTCAGGACCCCCAAAGTAACCAAAATTATCTCTGGGACCTGTGGGAAAGGAATCCAGTGAAATATGTAAGCATCATGCCTACAGAGAGGGAGCAACTTATTAACAAAGCAACTATGTTGTTTTTAATGCTCAAAATGAGCAGCCAGCAAGTGAGCAGTTGGGTGCTAAGCACTCAAGATCAGCCAAACAAAAAAGCAGACCACTGAGCTTTGAGCTTTCCTTTGAATTTCAAACCTCATCATCCATATCTCTCTCTCTCTCTCTCTCTCCATCTCACATAAAGCAGGGACCAGAAGCTTGGGGCAAGAAGCATCCCTTGTTTTTTTAAGATCCCAAAACCCTGAAGTTCTTATTCTTGCCTTTAACAAACCAGCTCCTGCTAACACCCCCACCCACCCCCTGGTAGTGTCTGTTGCCTCTCAGAGCCGAGTTTGCCGTTGAAACACTTGTCCTCTCCCTTGAGATGCTGTCACACCATGAGCCTCCAGCCTGCTATGGGGTTGCCTTGTTCCCCCCTCTGTATCTTTTTCTCCTCACCCCTTTGAGCCTCTTTGTCTTTCTTCCCTCAGATTCCCTAAAAGTATTGCTCTTTATATGGTCACACTTTGAAATAAAAGCATATTTGTTAGCATCTTTGTACAGTACCTGCCTCTCTTTTCTTTGTGACTGCCTTCCATTTAATTTCCCCCTCCAACTACCACCAGCCGAAGGTCCATAGAGCTGGAACCCTAGCTACTTCCTAAGTACTACGTAAACCCACTCTCAGTCCCATGTCATGACCACAGCTGATAGGACCAGTAGGGGGAAGTGGAGTCCCTATCTTTGAAATTTGGTATTGGGACTGAGAGTCTAATCTCATCCTGGATTGACCTGTTGACAGGAGGAGAGGCGTGGGCAATCTACAATGAGACTATGTAGAAGAGGATGTTCAGGGAAAGAATGAAAAGACATCTCATTCCCAGGCTCCTGATGACTTTCCATTCTCTTGTCGAACTCCCTCATAAATCCAAAGGCATCCTTGCCAGTGACCTCTGTGAGATACCGTTGTACCTCTGTAATCAACTCCTTTGGTTAAACTACCTCAAGTTTCTGTTGCTTTGAATATTTTTAAAAATGTTTTCTATTCTTAATTTTAGGAACAAATGAGTTAAAGTTTCCTATTTCACACATACACAAAAGAACCTGCCTCCCTTTCCCCATCACATACACACAATGCTTTTCTCTCATGGTTGATTGCTGATGATAGTTACCTGTTTTAGAACAGTTCAGTAAGAATAACGTGTTGAATGTTCCTGGCTCTGTTCTAAGTAGCTCCATGTGCCTTTCATTTAATCTTCACAACATTCTTTAAAGTAGGTAGCACTGTTCCCCTCAGTTTACAGATAAGGGAACTGAGGCACAGAGAAATCACTTTTCCAAATTTACAGAGCTAATAAGTGGTAGAACAGACAGTTTTGAATCTAGAATTCAAGCCCTTGTCCACTACACTATGTACTTTTTAAACTCTAGATTACAAATACAATCTAACAAAAGAACTTCCAAGGAATCTACAATAGTCTGAAATGGTTCCTGTCCTTGCTTCTTGTTCCAGTGAACGACTAAACACAGTATAGAAATAGAATTTGTAGAGAGAAAACTTACCAGGAATATTAATTTCCTAGGGCTGCTATAGCAAAATACCATACACTGGGTGGCTTAAACATCAAAAATTTATTATCTCACTGTTCTGGAGACCAGAAGTCAGAGACCAGAGAGTTGAATCCTTCTTCTTCTTCCTTTAAAAGATATTATTTATTTACTTTTATTTTTTAAAAATTTAATTTATCTTTAGAGAGAGAGGGAGGGAGAAAGAGAGGGAGAGAAACATTGATGTGTCAGAGATGTTGTCTCATGCACGCCCCCAGTCAGGGACCTGGCCAGCAACCCAGGCACATGCCCTAACCAGGAATTGAACCAGCAACCCTTCACTTTGCAGGACAACGTTTAAACAACTGAGCTTCATTGATCAGGGCAGAGTTGGCTCTCTCTGAGGGCTGTGAGGGAGAGATCTGTCCCGCATCCCTTTCCTAGCCTCTAGTGGTTTGCTGGTACTCTTTGACATTCCTTGGCTTCTGTAACATTATCCTGATCTCTGCCTTCACCTTAATGTGGCATTCTCCTTGTATCCAAATATCCATTTCTATAAGGACATCAATTGGATTAGAGGCCCAACCTACTCCAGTATGACCTCAACTAGTTAATCTGCAAGGACCCTATTTCTAAATAAGGACACATTCTGAGGGACTTAGGGGTTAGGACTTGAATATGTGAATTGGTGGCGGGGCAGTGGTCGGGGGGAGGGGGGGTTACAATTCAACCCATAACATCAGGTTTTCTTTCTTTCCTGCAGCAATTTTCAATGATTATGTCTTTTTTAAATATATTTTTACAAAGACATAAAAAAATCTGATTCTAAAATGTTGCAAACCACAGATGCAGCTCTTCAGCTTTGGCTCAGCACTCAGATTTCATTGCCACCCTGATTCAGGAAGGATACCAAATCCACTGCTCCCTGGGAGAATCCTGATAAGGACATTTACCTCTTCTAAATGACTGCAGAAATTTAACTCACCTGATAGGAGAGCTATCAGTTGTCACAGGCTCTAGTGGTGGCTCTGCCATTGACTTGCTCTTGGCGCACACACACACACACACACACACACACATACACGCACACACTCCTGGTCATAAAACAGAGATTTTGCCTCCACTCTCAGGCTCCTTAAAGGCCAGTCCTGAATGATGGTCTCCTAATTCAGGGGAGAATTAACTGGGAACTCAAAAAAAGTACTGATATGTACTGATGCCTGAGTCCATTCCCCTAGCCCACTGAATTTGCCTGGGCGTCTTGTCTTCTAAAAGCTCCCCATGTATATATCGTCTTGATTATGATGAATGTAGATGTATATCAAAACTTATCAAATTGTACACTTTAAATATGTAGCTTATTGCATGTCAATGGTATCTCAATAAAGCTGTTTAAAAAACTAAAAACCTCCCCAATGATTCTAGTGGGCATCCCAAAATGAGAACCATTGAGCTGGGTTAATCTCCTCATCTAAGTAGGTAAGGAAACAGCCCCAGAAGGGAAGAAATCTGCTCAGGAATCACATCATCCTAGCAACACTGCCAAGATTTAGAACCTGCAACTCCTGAACTACTACCCTAGCATTTCTGCCTTAAGACCAAATTGATAGAAAATTACTAAGCTCCTCCCAAATTTTGAAAGAGGCACTTGAAAAATTTGCACTGCTAGAATTGTTACTCAAAGGTATAGGGCATGAGAGCTAAAAAAAATCCCCAAACCAAAACCTCCACCAACCTTTACTTGATAGAGTCACTTTGTATGCGGGCAGTTGGTTGTCCTTTCAATGCACACCGGGCATAGCCTCCGCTCACTGCCCTCTGGGTTGTTGTCTAGTGGAGAAGGCAGAGCAAGTGAGGAAATAACACATCAGCAGCTGTCACTCGCTGTTTGGTGGCCTGTTGGCTAAATCCTTTCTTCACCCCTGACAGTTCAAACACTTTTGAGTATTTCTACCTCAGATTCAACATTTACAAAACTGAACTCATCACCTCCTACTCCAATTTGTTTCTCCTTTCGATTCCCTATATTAATAAAGAATACCATTATTCTCTCAAATGTCCACACCAAAAAAAGTGCCTCATCTTCTACATACAAATGTTGTCCACTCATCTTCCTGAATATATTTGAAATACATCCTTCCTCTATATCCTTATGGTTACCTTGGGTCAGGTCCTCATCATGTCCTGCCCAGATCTCCTGTCTCATCCTCCATCTTTCTATTACTGCCTTGTGCAGCTGGGGTAATCATTGAAAAATGCCACGGAACATGCCATGCCCCAACTAAAAACCTTGGAATGGCTTCCCTTTGAAAAGTAGATGAAACCCAAACTCCTTAGCATAACAGTTATGATCTAGCCCCAACCCTCCTATTCTATCTCCTCTCCCATTACTCTTCCAGGATGCACTGTCTGCATACATATGGGATATACTTATGCCTCAGTACTATCACTCCAGATTAAGTTAAACACTCTCTTTCTCTGTGCCACACTGGACCTCATACATACCTCCAATAATGCAAGTATTTTCACCCTGGTTGGGTGACTCAGTTTGTTGGAGTGTTGTCCTGCATACCAAAAGGTTGCAGGTTCAATTCCAGGTCAGGGCACATACCTAGGCTGTGGATTTAATCCCTGGTCAGGGTACGTGCAGGGGATAACCAATCTCTCTCAAATCATTAAGCATATCCTCAGGTAAGGATTAAAATTTTTTTTTTAATTTTAAAAACCAATTAGTCCACTGTTTCATAGTAGTCTATTTCCACATTTGCTCTCACTAGCTTATGAACAACTTTAGACCATTTTGTTTTTTTCTCATCTCTACATTCCTAGGACCTGGCAAAGCCTGGTACATGCATAAAAATATTTAATGAATTATGCATTATCTTGTCTGCTTCCTCATTCTTTCCAAACTACTAAGTAGGTGACTAGCAGCTGGGTGGGTAGGGAGATCCTTACAATTTCACAAGTTATGACTTAGCCATGGCCACCTAAAATGCAGAGTGGTACAGGGTGGCACTACCCATTCTGTGTGGCTCCATAGGTGTTTGAAGTCATTATTCCCATAGATTGTGCTTGGGGCAGTGGATGCATTTGGTTGTTCCCTCAAAATAAATGCAGCCAGTCTCGACTACCAATGTGCCTTTCATGCTCTTCATTCATGCCCTTCACTGCTCTGGTCATGAGTTGTATTGCTCTTTGGCTTGTTGAAGCAGGGAGAGAAATCATTGGCTTCTCTCATTCCAACCTAAAACATTCTTTCCTTCAAAGGTGAAGGTGATCGATAAAGGGGCATAGATGAATAAAAGACCTTTTAGATGTTGGTTGAAATATGTGAACAAGTTAGTTATAACAAAATAAAGATACTGGCCCTGTTCCCGTTACAATATGCCTCTAATCTGACTTTGGAAATTAGAATTTTAATAAATTATTTCAGAAAGCCTTTCTCAAGGGAGATGGAATCTCAAAACCATCAAGGTCATCACCATTTTATTTATGGAGGAAAGGAGGGAGCAGAAATGCAATATGACTAAGTATCATACCATAGAATAGGCAAGGCTTGACTCTTTTTTCTTAAATGTTGTTTAAAAAGAAACAGAAATGAAGGACTATTAACAGAAGGATCTAAGAAAAACGTCCTAAATGATTCTTATTTCTTGATTCACTCATGAAATCCAATACATACAAGTTGAATAATGAAAATCTTAAATCCTGAGGGGCTGTTTCTAATACCATCTATATTTTGAAGAGTAAAGAACATGTTCTCAACATTTCAATGAATGCATTAAACAAAAAGCAAATGGTTCAGGGGAGGATCTCCACCCCTTAGAAAATTAGGACAACACACTGGGAAGCCATCTGAATGGAAAGATATGGAAATTTTATACCTATTTTTCTTGTAGAAAAATTAAAACCCTTTGCATAAGTGTTAACTAACGTCACAATGTGAAGCAACTTTTAGCAACATGATCAACTAATTCTGTCTTACGGTTTTGGATCACAGGGGCCATCCGTTCAGCCATGTAGTCTCTTATTACTCTTGGCAAACCACTCCATTATCAAACAACTGTTAGCTGGGGGTGGAGATAAGGGGACTAGGTCCCAGTGAATTATTGTGCTATTCCCTGTACATGTTCCATTCTAAACATGGAAAATGGAGATTCTAGTATTAAAAGCCATGGAATTTGTAGGTAAATTCCATTAGGTTTGGCTAATAACATACCCGTTTTTCTTTGTGGCCAAGTTATAAAAAAGATCTGTTTTAAATGTAAGCAACCACAGGTGGTTAACGTTTTTTAACTTTTTATTATTAAACTAAAGCAAAATAACAGAATTTCAAAAATTAAAATACAGAATTCTAATTTTAATTCTAAACAAATAAATCTACACCAAAAACTAAAAATCAAAAGTTCACCAATATTTAATAAAGGAAAATGGCTAAAATGCATTCACAGTCATTATTTCTTCCTTATTAGCCTCAAATTTGCATCCCTTTCCATTGTGCTTCACCTGGACAGAACACGGAAAGAATTTCTTCCACATCTGTCCTTTGTTACTGTAGTCTGTAACTTCAGAGGTGCTTCTGTCTTTTCTTTATTTGTTCCTTCGGCAAATATTTGAGCACCTGCCTACTGGGCTAAGATGATGTGGACATAAAGATGAGTCCATCAGAGATCCTGTCCTAAGATGTTCAGGGGAGAGACACCAACAAATAACCAATAAATATAAATAAACTTTATGAAGTATAAAATAATATAGCATGGATTAAGTGTAGATAGAATATAAAACTAGGGGAATTGCAGGGAGTGAGAAGTTACATTCAGCTATAGGAATTAACAAATGCTTTGAGAGGATAGGACTTGGGTTGGGTGTGGACTGTTCCTTCAAAGCTTCCAAGTGGTCTTGACTGTGGTGGCCTTGATTTCTGGAGAGTACTCTTCTCAATGTTAATCTTTAAAACTCCGTAAGTTTCTATCTCTTCAAACTGTTCATTCTTAAAAATGATAAAATACGTTAATATATAAATGGCAGTTTGGGGACTTAAAATTATAATAGCTACTATGTGGTTTAGGGCTCTATTATTTTCTAAACTCTTTCCCAGGTGAAATCATATCTAAAATGCAGAGGATGCCTAGTCATAGAGCCATGATGTTTAAGTATTCAATTGGGCAAAACCTACTTGCTTTAGGTGCTTTCTCAAGTCTAAAACTAAACATACATGAATATAAATGAAGATGAAACAAATGACTGAATATTCAAAACTCAGATGATGGAAAATATGGCAACTGTGAAATGATATATATTAGCCACGAATTTCTTTGTATGAAATGTTTTAATGAATTATGAGCCACTGGCCATTACAGACTTTAAGCCTTAATATTTCTTTTCCTTTGTAAAACTAGATAATTTAAAACGGTCTATCTCAAGTATGACAGAATATCATAGTATGAATGAGAGTAATAGTAATGTCTGCTTACACATCAGCATGCTTCACTAAAGTTAAGAAGTAGAGAAAGCTCCTGGTTTCTCAAGTCAACAAAGTAAATTCAGTTACACATTTTTCCTGCACATAGTTTCAGTTGAAATACAACACTTTGGCTTTCAATAGCACTTCTTATCCATCACACAAGCCCTTTCGCATTATTTTCTCTATCCTCAATATTCTTGTGAGGTAGTGAAGGGAAGGAGCATGGACACTTTTTTTTGCAGATGAAAAAACTTAGGGTGAATTTTGAACTCAACCTTGGAAGCATATTGAAAATCATCTAGGAAGTTTTTGTTTTTGAAATCCTTATGGTCATGTCATATCCCAGCCCAACATCAAAATCTTAGGGCATGGCACCCAACCATTGATATTATTCAAAGCATACATGACTCCAAAGTACAGCTGAGGTTGAGAACTACTGGTTTAAATAATTTATAATCAATCTTCAAGTGCAACTGTCTTCTACCTAAATGCTCTCTAAGCACCAATGAAAAAGAAATTTCATTTTCTTGAACACTGTAGTATAGTAGTTTGTTTTAATATTCCGTATAGCTACAATTGGTCTCCAGTAACAAATTCATTTATCAAGTTATAAATGAAGGCTCTTCATTCCCTCAATGCTTGTGCTAAATATAGACTTCCATTTTATAAAATCTGCAAATGGGATGTTAGGGAAGTTATAGTAAATCTTTGAGATAAGAATAGCTTGTTGTTAAATATTTAGGCAATTATTTGATAAGTTCAATATGCAATAATCATGTGTTTCTGTTTTCCATTCAGCACCTTCAAAACTTTGTTACAAAATAAATGTTTACGAGTAAGACAAAACACAAGTTATAAACAAAATTCTCAGCCACAGCTCTTAGAATCGGCCATATCACAACCTGAAAAACGAACAAGTACTTAAAAGACTTTTTAATGTTCTAACTAGCTCAATCTTCATCCTGAACCAGTTCTCTTCTTTAATCAAATTTTAAACTTTGCCAAATAGAGTCATTCCACAGCAACAAAAATCAATTCCTGTAACAGCTATATTCTCTAATACATGTAACATATAATTTCACTCTGTACTATTAAATATGGTTTCCAGGTTTCTGTTTGACATAGATATTGAAAAGAATCTTTAACTGATTTAATCTTTAAGCAACATACGAAATATACAACAAATATTTGTAAACCTGTCACATGGCAAAAATAAATCTTTGTTCATGACTGAAATCCCCCACTTCACAGGAGTATTGATAATCTTAAATCGCAAGGAGCAACCCAAAAACCCCAGCCAGCTGCTTGCTGTCCCTAACTTTATTAGATTTAAGACAGAATATGCATACAACCATAACCTTAAAAAGTACAAAGATTCCACTTGCCTTAGTCAATTATCACAAATATGTATCTGAAATCATATAATTTATGCTTTCATACAGAAAGATGTTTGTTTCTCTTCCAACAAAAGAAAATCTCAACTAATGCATGTTAGATTATTAATTTGAAAGAGTAGTTGTGAAATCAAAATTAGTCAAAAATTCAGAATAGGAATTAATGTTAAGCTCTCCTACAGTGAAACCTTCAAAATACTGCCAACCTGAAGTTTTCAGCGCAAGGTGTTTTATTTCAAGTCCCATGGGGGCAATTATCTGTAAGATTAAGAACATTCTTAACATGGGTTCAGGCTGGCACTGTTCCAGGCGGGGGAGTAAACATTGTCTTGATAACCCCAATGAAGAGTCTGAGGCTTAGATTGTTGCATGTTGTAAACAATGTGAAATTAAAAAAATTATATCTACAGAATTATAAAATTATAAAATAAAAGGACCATTAATCAATTCTTTTCTGAGGTCTGCGACTAACAGCTTTTATTTGAGGTCTATAAGAGCAATTGGCAATATTTTGTGTTTTTATGAGACAATTTCTCAGAAGGTCAAAAAATAAACCAGATACTATAAGGTGCATACTATTATAATTTTATATATGATTAGAAATAAATTTGCCTTCCTTCAATCTTTACCCAGTATATTAAAGGATTTTTACAATAATTTTGACAAAAAGAGAAAACAGACTATAACAACTATGGAAACTGTAAACCAAATATAATACAAAATGAGCCAATACAACACATCTCCTCTCGAAATCCTCTTCATTGTAGTTATACCGAATTGTCCCTATGGATTATTTTAATTTTGTACCATGTAGTGGTTTTTAAGAAATTTAACTAGAACAAAGCAACCTCTTTGTCCTGTATTTTTTGTTGTTTTTTTTTACACACACATTGTATATACAACTTTTAAAATAGCTGCACAATTTTACATCTCACTGTTAGAGAAGTGCAGTCCAAGCAGACCATGCTTCTCAATATATTAAAAATATTAAATAAAACCCAGCCAGTTTCGTATTTTTCTAATAGTCAAGCTGGCTGGGAAAAAAGTGTCTGGGGAAAAAACAGGCAGTTGTAAAACAGGATCAGTCTTTCTTCAAAAACACACTACTTAAAATTTTTTGCTATTTCCTTATTTTATCCCTTGTACAGCATCTCTAAGATCTCACCTTAAAAGTTGGAAATAACACATTGCTAGCTTAGAGACAAAATCTGTTGCAACATGCATATGTCAACTGCCCACTCAACCAACTGCAACCCTGAGGATTTTTCTGGCCCAGTAGAAAGAGGAAACACTAAGATAATCTTTGCTGTAGAGCTGTTTCTCCAGTTAACAATTTCATGTGTTTTTCAGGATGTTTCTTGGACATGCATGTATGACACTGTCACTTCATGGTTCTACTTTCCACAAGCAGATATCTCCTCCACTCTGTCTTTCATCTTAAGAAAGCCACTGTCATCCATCCAAAGGTTTTCCAAGGTAAACCAAAGTCACTTCTGTGTTGCCATATACAGCAGAAACTGCTGGATATAAGCAAGCCTTTGGAAGTCCTCTAAAGGCAACCCCCAGAAACTCATATCCACGTTCAAAAGCTAAAGTCTTATCTTCCATGTCCAAGATGACGCGAATTCTTTCTCCTATCTGCAAACAGATATCAAAAGAAGGTTAGAAGAAAATCCAAAAGGACATAGGTAGAAGAAACATGATACAACAAACAAGCTGAAAATATTAAGAATATATACTCTAAAAATTATTTTAAAAGCCTGAAGAGGTTTCTGATTACTGAGAAACATCTAGACAAAAAAATATATATCAATTTCATCATAACTGCTTGTTTTGATAGTTTTTTAATTTAAGACTTGCATGGGATCTACATAAATACTGAAAATTTAAATGTTCTCCCTGAGCAGTCCTCAGATTTTATTTACTCTTTACTTCAAGGCTTTTCTTAAGAAGGATACCACTAAAATCTATAATTTGGTATCATACTTTATCCAGAAAAAGGTATCTAACCTTTTCAAATTACCATAGCATACACACATATGCAAGCAGGCATGCATACACACCCCCAATGGAATATTATCCATCCATAGAAAGAAATGCATTTCTGATATATGCTACATGGATGCACCTTGAAAACATTATGCTAAGTGAAATAAGCCAGACACAGAAAGATAAATATTGTATGATTCCACTTATATCAGGCACCTAGAACGTTTACATTTATAGAGACAGAAAGTAGAAGTTACCAGAACCTGGGAGGAGAGACACAAAACAGAGAGTCATTTTTTAATGAGTACAGAGTTTATGTTGAAGATGATAAAAAAGTTTTGGGTATAAATAATGGTGATGGTTATACAGCACTGTGAATGTATTTAATGCCAGTGAATTATATATACTTATGAATGGTTAAAATTTTAAATATTGTATATATTTTACTACCATAAAAACTATATATATATATATATATAATAAAATACTTATATAAGCCTTTAAAGTTAAACCAGTTCTATATACAATATGGAACTTATATAATCATGAATAGCCAAATCTGACTATAAATTCTAAAGATGCAGAATAGGCTTTTTTAAAATTAATTTTTTAAAAGATTTTATTTTATTTTTTCAGAGAGAGGTGAATGGAGGGAGAAAGAAAGGGAGAGAAACACCTATGTGTGAGAGAAATGTCAACTGGCTGCCTCTCACATGTGTCCCAACCAAGGACTAGGCCCGCAACTGAGGCATGTGTCGTGACTGGGAATCAAACCAGTGACCATTTGCTTTGCAGTACAATGCTCAACCAACTGAGCTATGCCAGTCAGGGCCAGAATAGGCTTTCTAATAGTCACTTGTGGGCCGCTGCTCTGAAACATCTGTTCATTATAAGAAAGCAGCATAAACTGTTAAAACTGTTAAAAGCAGCATAGACTGTTAAACTAAACTGGAAGCACAATACATTCAGTTATTTTCCCATTTGAAGGACTTCCGGCCAAGATGGAGGCACAGGTAGACACACTGTGCCTCCTCGCACATCCAAGATACAGACAACAATTTAGAAACAGAGTAACAAACAGAACTGACAGAAAATTGAACTGTATGGAAGTCAGACAACCAAGAAGTTAAAATAAACCTGTTCATCCAGACCAGGAGGAGGGGCAGAGTTGGGCAGCTGGGTGCGGGTCGAGGCACAGAGAGCATTGGGACTGGGCACGTAAGGCATCCAGGGCGAGCAAGACCACAGCGGGTGGACCCTGAGTGTGCAAGCTGCAGCTGGCAGACCCCAGCCGAGGAATGGCAAACGGCAGACCCAGCGAGGCAGCGATTGTGAAGCAAGGCACTGCACGCAACCCAGGGTCCCAGCGCTGGGAAATAGAGCCTCAGGGCACTGACTGAAAACACCTGTTGGGGGTTGAGAAGCAGGGAGAGACTCCCAGCCTCACAGGAGAGGTCCTTGGAAAGTCCCACAGGGTGCACAACCCCACCCACAGGGGAACTGGCATCAGAGGGGCCCAGTTTGCTTGGGGGAAGCGGCAGAAGGGACTGAAGTCCGACAGAGAGTGGAGCAGGTGCCATTGTTCCCTCTCAGATTCTGCCCCCACATACAGCGTCACAACCCAGCGACTGGGGTGCCCCGCCCTAGTGAACGCCTAAGGCTCCACCACTCATACATAACAGGTGTGACCAGACCAAAGGAAAAAAACAAAAAAAGATGGCTCAAACAGAATTAAAAGCCCCAGAACCCATCCTTTTAAGCAACCGAAAGTTAGTCAACCTATCATATGCACAGTTCAAAGCACTGATGATCAAGATGCTCACAGAATTGGTTGATTTCTGGTTGCAAATTAGATGAACAAATGCAGACTACGATAAAAGAAATGAAGGAAAATGTACAGGGAACAAATAGTTATGGGAAGGAAACTGGGACTCAAAACAATAGAATGGATCAGAAGGAAGACAGAAACAACCAAACAGAAAACAATGGAGAAATAAGAATTCAAAAAATGAGGAGAGGCTTAGGAACCTCCAGGATATCTTTAAACGTTCCAACATCCGAATTATAGGGGTACCAGAAGGAGAAGAGGAAGAGCAACAAGTGGAAAACTTATCTGAACAAATAATAAAGGAGAACTTCCTCATTCTGGCAAAGACTTCCAGGAAGTCCAGGAGGCCCAGAGAATCCCAAAGAAGTTGGACCCAAGAAAGAACACACTAAGGCACATCATAATTACATTAGCCAAGGTAAAATGAAGGAGAGAATCCTAGAAGCAGCAAGAGATAAGGAGAGAGTAACCTACAAAGGAGCTCCCATCAGACTGTCAGCTGATTTCTTAAAAGATATCTTGCAGGCAAGAAGGGGCTGGAAAGAAGTATTCCAAGCCATGAAAGGCAAGGACCTCTATCCCGGATTGCTCTATCCAGCAAAGCTTTCGTTTAGAATGGAAGGGCAGATAAAGTGTTACTCAGATAAGGTCAAGTTAAAGGAGTTCATCATCACCAAGCCCTTATTTTATGAAATGTTAAAGGGACTTATCTAAGAAAAAGAAGATAAAAAAAACATGTATAGTAAAATGACAGCAAACTCACAATTATTATATAACAACCACACCTAAAACAAAAACAAAAACAAACTAAGCAAACAACTAGAACAGGAACAGAACCCCAGAAATGGAGATCCCATGGAGGGTTAGCAACAGGGGAGTGAGAGGAGTAGAGAGGGGGAAAAGGTACAGAATAAGTAGCATAGATGGTAGGTAGAAAATAGACAGGGGGAGGGCAAGAATAGTATGGGAAATGTAGAAGCTAAAGAACTTATGACACATGGACATGAACTAAAGGTGGGGAATGTGAGTGGGAGAGGGTGTGCAGGGTGGAGGGGAATGAAAGGTGGATAATGGGACAACTGTAATAGCATAATCAATAAAATATATTTTAAAAAAAAGAAAAAATACATGAAGAATTGAGGATATTTTATCTTTATAATTTGCATCTATAAAAGGATATTGCATCTATATACCCAGAGGCAGAAAGTACTAACATTTGAACCCCAAAATAGTAATTTAATACTTCCCAACTCTGATAACTCCTGTTGTTATTTCATTATCTTTCCTACCACAAATAACTATAAGCATCTGCTTTTTCCTCCCTTTGTCCAACTTGCAGATAACCCACACCCCATTTTATGGACCTAAGAACATCCTAATGATCATCACCACTACTACCACCACTACCAAAACACGAACAACAAACAGAAATGAAAAGTTAATATTTTGTTGGGTATTTGTTTTGTGCTTTATTTGTATTACCTTTCTTGATCTTCATATCAATCCTAGATGTTATCCATATTTTATAGTAGAGGAAACTAAAAAAGACCATATTGCTCCTGCATCACCTTTGACTGAGCATACAGCACGTACATAGCACAGGGAGCAACTAGCAGAAGTCTCACTAGCTTCAGGTGTCAGAGCAAAACCTGGAGATGACAGGGTAACTAGAAACTTAAAGTAGGAACTCTAGAAGTAACAAAACCACAAAGAGCATGAGCCCCAAAATCTGAGAATAAACTATGCCCAATTCTTGTGTGGCCACTACATTACACAGACACAGAGACACCTCTAAGGAACCTAAAAAAGTAGCACCTCCAAGCCAAAAACAAACAAAGAAACAAAACAAACAAACAAAAATGGAACAAAGACATCAGCTGACGCATACCATGGGTGACATAGAGTTTACAGTTTGAGTACAGACAGGTTAACTGCCTGCCAAAACAAGAAAACCTAGACTCTTCAGAAAAACAAAGCCATTTCTAGAGGAACAAAACACTCCAACACTACTGTATAATACCTATAATTTCCAGTTTTCAATTTAAAAGTTACTAGATATGAAAAGAAACAGTGAAGTGTAACTTGACTCAGGGAGGAAAAAAGCAGTCAGTAAAAGAAAGTGACTCCAAGTAGGCCTTGATGTTGGATTGGCAGACAAACTGCAAAGCAGTTACAAAAATATGGAGGAATTAAAGAAAAAATCTAGTATTAATGAATGCACAGATAGAAGATCTCAATAGAGCAATGGAAACTGTAAAAAAAAAAAGTGAAAATTCTAAAGCTGAAAAGCACAATTATTAAAATTCACTAGTCTGGCTTAATAGCAGAATTGAAATGGCAAAAAGAAACAATCTATGAACTTGAAGACAGAGCAACAGAAATTATCCAATCCAAAAAAATAAAGATAAAAAAAAACACATGGCTTCCAATGCACAGAGACTAGGATAGTATCAAGCAGTCCAACAATTATGTTAAATGTTAATGGATTAAACTTTCAAATCAAAAAGCAGAGACTATGAGACCCAGTTTGATACAAAGCAAGACCCAATCATACGCTATCTAGTATAATGACAAACTGAAAGTAAAATGATGGGGGTGGAGGGAGGTACCATGCATAAGAAAGCAAGCATTCGTAAACATAAGAAAGTTGGAGTGGCTATATTAATATTAGACAAAATAGACTTAAAGATGAGGAATATTACAAAAGTCAAAGAAGGTCATTTCATAATGATAAAAGAGTTAATCAGATTGAGAGATATGACAACGATGTATATATGTACCTAATAACACAGCTACAAAACACATGAAGCAAAAACTGACAGAACTAAAAGTAAAAATAGATAAATTAGCAAGTACAGTGGAAATTTCAACACTCCTCTCAATAAATGATAGAACAGGGAGTTCAGGACAAGATGGAAGTGTAGGTAGAAACCCTTCGCTTCCTCGCACAACCAAAAGGAGGACAACAACCAATCTGAAATCAATAAACAACCAAAAGTGCCAGAAAATCAAACTGCATGGAACTCCAACAACCAAGAAATTTAAGAAAAAGTCAACCAAAACAACCAGACAGGTAAGAACACATGGCGAGGCAGGCTCAGAAAAAACACCAGGAGTAGCAGGATGTATGGGCAGGGCTGGCTGAAGGCAAAACTGAGACTTAGGGTTGACGGTGGATTACGCACACTCAGTGGGAGAAACTTCCAGTGGTTGAAAAGTGGGCTGGGAACAGGGAAGTAGGAGGAGGAAGGAAGGGGGAAAAGATATAGAGAATAAGTAGCATAGACAGTAGGTAGAAAATAGACAGGGGGAGGGTAGGAATAGTATGGGACATGTAGACACTAGAGAACTTATGA
>PVIA01003253.1:0-57640 GCA_004024845.1 Tonatia bakeri | reverse complement strand
TTGAGCTTAGTGGAGAAATGAAAGAACAAATGAAAGATACCCCAAATGAAATAAAGCAAAATATTTAGGGAACCAACAGTGACTGGAAGGAAACCAGGAGTCAAAGCAACCATTTGGAACAAAAGGGAAAAATAAACATCCAACTGGAACAGAATGAAGAAACAAGAATCCACAAAAGTGAAGAGTGACTCACAAACCTCTGGGACAGCGTGAAACATTCCAATATCTGAATTATAGGGGTGCCAGAAGGAGAAGAACAACAGCAAGACATTGAAAACTCATTTGAAAAATAATGAAGGAAAACTTCACCAATCTGGAGAAAGAAATAGACATCCAGGAAGTCTAGGAGGCTCAGAGAATCCCAAAGAAGTTGGACCCAAGAAAGAACACACCAAGGCACAAGTTACCCAAGATTACAGATAAAGAGAAAATCCCAAAAGCAGAAAGAGAAAAGGAGATAGTTACCTACAAAGGAGTTACCATTAGACTATCAGCTAATTTCTCAAAAGAAGCCTTGCAGCCAAGAAGGGGCTGGAAAGAAGTATTTGAAGTCCTGAAAGGCAAGGACCTACATCCAAGATTGCTCTATCCAGCAAAGCTTTCATTTAGAATGGAAGGGCAGGTAAAGTGCTTCCCAGATAAGGTCAAATTCAAGGAGTTCATCATCACCAAGCCCTTATATGAAATGTTAAAGGGACTTTTATCTAAGAAAACGAAGATCAAAAATATGAACAGTAAAAGGACAACAAACTCACAACTATCAACAAATGAACCTAAAAGAAAAGGAAATCACTAGGACAGGAACAGAATCAGGGAAATGGAGATCACATGGAGGGCTTTCAGTGGGGAGGGGGAGAGGAGGAATGGGGGGAAAAGGAACAGGGAAGCAGCAGCATAATGGGTAGGCATAAAATACATGGGGAGAGATAAAAAATGGCATAGGAAACAGAGAACTCAAAGAACTTATATGTACAACCCATGGACATAAACTAACGGTGAGGGGAATGCTGAAGTGTCAGAGGGTTCAGGGTAGAGGAGGGATAAAAGGGGAAAAATTGGGAAAACTGAAATAGCATAATCAATAAAAATACTTTAAACAAAAATAAATGATAGAACAGGTAGAAAGAAAAATCAGTAAGGATATAGAAGACTTGAATACCATACTATCAACCAACTTGACCTGTCATTTATAAAATATTCCATCCAATAACAGAATATATGTTCTTTTTGAGCACATATATTGGAACACCTGATGAACACTCATCAAGATAAACCATATGCTGACACTAAAACAAACCTCAGTAAGTTTAAAAGAACTGAAATCATACAGAGTATGTTCTCTGAAAAAGACTGAAGGACTTTCACTACAAAATTACCACAAGACTAGTAGCCATTAGTCTTTATCATTAATGATTATTAAGTCCAGACGCCCTTCTCCTTAGGGGAGGGGGTGTCAAACTTATTTTCACCAGTGGCCACATCAGCCTCAACGTTGCCTTCAAAGGGCCGAATGTAATTTTAGGACTGCGTAAATGTAACTACTTCTTAACTAGGGGCAAGGAGCTTGGCACTGCCACTAGGTAGAAATAAGGTGCCAAAGAAACAAGGTATCCGCTCGATAAAACAACACGAAGGGCCGGATTCTGCCCGAGGGCCTTGTGTTTGCCACCTGTGTGTTAGGGTATTTGCAGAGCCTCAAGAGACAGTGAAGAACAGATTCTATGAAAGAAAATCCTTCCAGACTTTTCTACCTCAGGAAACTGAATATACTTTTAGTTCTTCTACTTTAGTATCCATGACTTGAGGTCATTACTGAGGCTAGAGCTTTCAAGTCATGTTTTTCTGAAATATGCACTCTATAATTCCCTAAAATTTCTATTTTCTCATAAGGTTATTATGTTTTAGACCTATGGTAATCATGTAACTTTCACAAACAGAAACTATAATTTTGACCCTAGAATCACGTGTTGTATAAAGCTAAAATGAAATCAATTAAAAAATGGCGCTGGCAGGGTAGTTCAGCTGGTTAGAGTGTCGTCCCAACATACCAAGGTTGTAGGTTTAATCTCCAGTCAGGGCGCATACAGGAGGCAAACAATAAATGCAAAAATAAGTAGAAAAGCAAATCAATGTTTCTGTCTCTTTCTCCCTTCCTCTTTCTCTAAAATTAATTTTTAAAGAAATACAGAAGTTTGCCTAAACTTACCTGTTTTATAGAAATCACTGACACCTGCAAAGGCTGTGAATCCACAAGCAGATTAATAAATAGTAGAGGGTATGTGTGTACATGCACACAGGTGCATTTGTTGGGGTGAGATGCCTAGAAAAAGTAGATTTAGATGTGCCGTGTAAAGAGATGAAAATCTAGAGCTCAAGTTGGCAAACTATGGCCCCTGGACTAAATCTGGCCAGCAGCCTATAAATCAGGTTTTACTGGAACACAGCTATGCTCCTTCATTCACGTATTACCTCGGGCTGCTTTTGTGCTCTAACAGCAGAGTTGAGCAGTTGTGACAGAGACCATATGGACCACAAGGCCTACAATATTCACTACCTGGCCCTGTACTTTAGAAAGTTTGCTGACCCCTGATTTAGAGCAAAGATGAGATGCTCAAGGTTGAATATGTATTAAGAAACAAATATTGAGATACTAAAAAATTACCATCAGAGTAGCTAAGAAAGGCCAGTTACATTATTTAATTAAAAATTACCAAAAAGACATACAAAGCTATTATATAAAATTTTATAAATTTTAAACAAATTAAGGCATGATTTGACAAAGGCCCACACCTAAGAAAATACCTATAGTTTCTCACCTGATATTTTGGTGCATTGTTGCATTGTGGAAAACTGCCATTGACTTCTCCATTATGTAGTAGATTATTGTCCACCAGATTCCAGCCCCAGCTCTGGTCATCACTGCCCAACAATGCCACGTAACCTTGGCACTGCATGGGGGCCCGTTTTGTGGCAATTCCAATCACTGCCACAGTGCCCAGAGGGCCCTCCCACCACACTTCCCATGCGTGGCGGCCCTCACTAAAACCAATCTTGGTCCTTGCACCATCAGTGCTCTGAGCAATGGGGTTTCGATGTAAAGTGAAGCCATTCTTCTTAATGTAGACATTCCTGGAGCAGTCATTAGTGCTGAAGGCATGCTGGAAAGCACGTACCTGAAAAGATGAAAAACAGACTAAAGAAACAGAAGTTTGATTTCTCTTAAATATTAAAAAACACACAAACCTTAGGCTATGTGTTTTTAAACAATGAAGTTACATATTTTTAAGTAATATAAAGAAATATTTCCAAAAAATGGCTAAAGTTTCAGGATGGGACACTAATATAACACTTAAAATACCTGCCAACTACTTCATTACTGACCAAAATTCTAAACCATAGTATTATTTCCCCAAATCAACTTTTTAAAATATCAAAAGATATAAACAAGAATACATATATTTTAGAGATGATACTGAAATGTTTATGGATGGCATAATGATATCTGGGAGTTGGTTTGAAATATCCTGGGTTGGAGTGGGAGAATGGGTAGAGTAAACATGAAACTAGATTGCCCATGAATTAATCATTGGTAAAACTTGGTGATACATATAGGGAGGTTTGTTAAACTATTTTCTCTACTCTAATTTATATTCAATATTTTTACAACAAGGAGTTAAGAGATTCACCAGTTTCATGTTAGCAATCCTGTCACCAAAAAAAATATTTTAAGTAAAATAGAGAACTTAGTCATAGCATCTCTAAAGTGTACGAAAATTTTTAATAAAATTTTAACCACAAATGATCTAAATCCTCAGCCTCCTTGCTAGGTATTACTCATACAGTCCCATTTTTACCAAGTCACATAATCCCTTAGATAGCATCTAAATTCAGCCACCAGAATTTATAAAGAGATAGCCATTAAGAACAGCTACCACTGATAGGAAAGATGAGTTGACCTTCAGTAGTTACTAGTTTTTTTAAGCTTCCAAAATAAAGACAGCATACAAATTGTTACTCTATACAAATAATAACAATTTCTCATGTTTTAACCAATTAAAGCTTTTGGCTTGTATATTTAAAAAAATAATCTCCTAACTTTATCAAACTACCCAAAAGCAGCTAAAGGCTTGGACCAACTGCTTTAGTTAATCTGAGGAATCAACTCCCGAATCACAGAATTTCAGCATTAGGAAGGACCTTAAAGGTCACCTAATCCAACTCAGGGATGAGGACACAGAACTAAAAGTCGACAGCTAAATAGAGAAAGAGCCCCAAAGGGAAGTCAGGTATCCAGTCCCCTCACCTACCGTTCATTTCCTATTAGCCAGTGCTTCACTGTTTCACTGCTGTACTCCAAAGCAGATTTAATAATAAATAAACAAACACACCTGCTTGTCTCAAATAGCCTATGGTTTCATAAAGAGGCTGTAAAACTGAAGTATTCCTCAATTTTCTCCCTATCTCTTCCTACTTATAACACACTTTAAAGCACCTAAAAGATCAGAACAGGATTAAAGGGGGAATAAAACATTCTGAAATTATTAAATATTGCCCAAATAACTCAAGTGATTACTATCAAGATAACTCATTATAAAACATTTAATTAACACTCACCTATGCCTATTCCTAATTCTTGTAAATAACCAACTGCCTTTCTCTATCCTTATTCTCTTCATCACACTGACACTGTTGACAATCTCTTCCTCAAAATTTTATGACATTTTCCACCCTGGCTAGTGTGGCTCAGTGGACTGAGTGCTGGTCTGAGAACTGAAAGGTCACTAGTTTGATTCCCAGTCAGGGCACATGCCTGGGTTGTGGGTCAGGTTTCCAGCTGGGGGCTTGTGAGAGGCAACCAATTGATGTATTTCTCACATATGAATCTTTCTCCTCCTCTCTTTCTCCTTCCCTTCCCCTCTCTAAAAATAAAAAAACGAAATCTTTAAACGAAAAAATTCTATGACAGGGTAATTTCCTATTACTCTGGACTGATCCTTCACTATAACCTTTTTTGGTGACCATCCTACCTCTGCCTTCCAAACTCTCCAGACTCAGTCCTTAACCCTCTAACTGAATTCTTTCCAGACCTGTCTCTCTAGAATAGCACCTTTATTACTGATACATCTCATTCCAGTTTAATAACCTTTGATAGTTCCATATTGACAACCATATCAATTATAAATTCTTCTGCTGGCTTTCAAAGTCCTCCAGATCTGGTTCCTCCTGTTTCCCCTCCTAACTTTGTGTTATTCTCCTTGTCTATATAGTATCATACCTGCTTTCCTACCCCCACGTAGCCTCTATAGCAACGGTGTCAAACTTATTTTCGCCAGGGGCCACATCAGCCTCGTGGTTGCCTTCAAAAGGACGAATATAATTTTAGGACTGTATAAATGTAACTACTCCTTAACTAGGGTCAAGGAGCTCGGCGCTGCCTCTGGGTAGAAACAAGGTGCCGGGCTGAATAAAACAAAGTGCAGGGCCAAATCCCGCCCGCGGGCCTTGTGTTTGCCACCTGTGCTCTATAGCCAGCTCCAGTCCTGCCACTTTCAGGAACTTGTTCTTAACTGGGACCACCCAACCTTCCCAGCTTCTCTGTTAAATTCCTACCCTCCATAGGCTGCATTGTTTGACACAATTCTGTACATACCCCAACCACTTGATTCTAGTAAAAAAATATCGTGCAAAAAGTTTAATCTAACCTAATTGATCAAATCTCTATAGGAAATACAGAGGACAGAAGAGCATGTTAAGTAACACCATGGGAATGAAATCTACAAAATCCAGACCAAGGGAAGCCACGGATTTCTTCAACAAATAAGCTGCAGGTGTAGGAAGTGGGGAGATGGAGAGTGAATTTGTAGACTGAGGTAGCCTTAAGAGACATATCAATTATTTGCCACTGGAACATTATACAGATCTCTCTTTTAAAAAAGATTTTATTTATTTATTTTTAGAGAGGGAAGGGAGGGAGAAAGAGAGAGAGAAACATCAATGTGCGGTTGCTGGGGACCATGGCCTGCAACCCAGGCATGTGCCCTGACTGGGAATCGAACCTGTGATGCTTTGGTTCGCAGCCTGCGCTCAATCCACTGAGCTACGCCAGCCAGGGCACATTATACAGATCTTGATTAAATAATGTGAAAATTAAAAATGAACATTTGACATTTACAAGACAATTGGGAATTTGAATACTGAACTTTTTTATATTAAGGAATTACTGTTAATTTCTTTACACTTTGGAGCTGTAATAGTATTATGAAGTGTCCTTATCTTTTAGAGATGCAATACTAAAAATTCAGATATGGAAAAATAAATACACAAATTACTTTAATAAATAAAAACAATGTATAGTTCCTGTCCCACAGTCTCATACACAACCTGGATTGTACACTTACGACAGTTTTAAGACCTACTTTAGGATCTAAGTTTGAAATTTAAAGAATTATAGTTAGATGCTAAGTATGACTGGAATAACTGACGCTATTAGATGACATGGAAGATACGAACTTAAAAAAAAAAAAGACGAATTTTAAATAGACTGACAACTCCAAGTACTTTCTAGTTTTATGCTATTCCAAGCTTGTTCCCATCCTTCTCTCAGTTACCCAGGCTCCCTGGAAATTCCAGCTGACTCTTCCTTCTTCTTCATTTCACTCTGCTGGTCAGCTCGCTGTCTACCTATGTAGGTTTGTTCTCTGCAATAGTTCTCCCAGCCACAACCTACTCTCCTCTATACACTTGTTCATGTATTTGTCCTATACACTTACCTTGAGTACTTCTGGTACAGGCACTAAACCCTGCCCTCTCCAATTCATTTTATGGCCAAGTTTTTCTAAAGGAGAGCTCTTATTTTGTCACTCCCCCCTTCAAACTTCTGTGGTTTCCAACTGTAGAACCAAGCCCAAACTATAGACTGAAGGTTGTATTTAAACGACTTCCATGGCATATCTAGTTTCAACTTACCTTTACAATCATATTTCTACTTTAATTCAATTGAACTATTTATATTTAGTTTCTTCTCTAATCTCCAAACTATAACAGCTGCCTATCTGAAATCTCTTGGATGTCTCAAAAACAGTCAATTCTATTCTACCCAATTAAACTCATTTTTAGTCCCCCAAATCTTGCTCAGGTGATCCCTATATTATGTAAGCCAGATAACCTAGGAGTCATCCTTAGCACCAACCTCTTCCTCACCAGTAATCACATCTACTGTAAATTTTACTTCCTAAATCTCTCCTAAATTTCTCAACTGCTTCACCACCCACTTCCTAACTGATCCACCTATATTTCTAAGGTTCCCCTCCAACCTGTGCTCCATACTGAAGCTAGAAATAACCTCTTAAAAATGTAAACTAATCATATCAACAATCCCCACACACCTAACCCACCTTTTGCTTATAGTTCAAAATAGCTTCCCTACAGTTTGGCACCAGTCCACCTCTTCCACCTTATCTCAAACCTGCCTCACTTGCTCTCTATGCTCCAGCCACACCGATGTGTTTTCTGTCCCTAAAACTCACAGGTTCCCTTCTGGAAGGCCCTTTTCTCACAGCTTGGCCTATATCCTTATCGTTCAGGTTTCAGTTTATAATTATTTTTTTATAGAAGGCCTTCCCTGACCTCCCTACCTAGGTCAAACTCTCCATTACTGACACTCAGAGCACCATGTATCTGTCCCTCATAGTACTGACCACAGATGCAATCTTACAACTGTGTGATTATTTGATTACTATTCATTTTTCCCCACTAGATTGTAAGGCAAGGCATCCATAAGAGTTTGTGTCTGTTTTTATTAACTATTTCATCTACAAAACTGAGCATAGTGACGGCACTCATATTTTTTTAAATAAAAATATGGTATATGCTGTATAAAGCTTTTGCTTTCTCCTGGTCCTGCTTTTGTTCAGGATGTTGCAAATTAGTAAAACGTTCAAATCCTCTCCAGCTTTAAAATTCAGCTCAGATGCAATCTCAACCTCAAACCTTCTTCAGTCCTCCACTTAACTTGTAAATCTCTCCTTTTCCTGAACTTCTAGTGTATGTTTTTTAATATCTCTGACAGAAGGAATTTCTACTATTTGTTAGTTATTTCTATACATTTTTTCCTTTCTATTAGACTAAGAGATTCTTAACTAGACTGACATCTTTTGAACTACTTTTTATCTTCAAGATATTTTTTAAAAATTCTCCAACATCTGAATGAACATGTTATAAGTATAGAATACCTGTTGTGCATGTAGTAGAAAGACATACAAAGTATTAAAGACTTAAGAAACCTAAATTATCTAAGGAGGATATAAAAGAAATAGGTAACACAGGTTGCCTCCAAGAAGGGAAACTGGGTGGCTGGTGGACAGGGGCAAAAGGAAGACATTTTGCTTTTTTTGAATATTGACTCACACGAATACATTATGTTTTACATATTATTCTACGAATCTTGAGTCATGTGAAGAACGTATCTATTACAAACCAATGTCATAATTTAACATAAGTAAAAACAGTAAACTTTTGAAAAATAAAACTTATGATACCTACACATTTGAGATAAAATGAGCCAAAATTGCAATTGTCTGCACTCTACTACATAATTTACAACTAGTATCTGCTGTACATTTATACCATGTACAAATAGTGTAGTAAATTCACATGTTATTTCACTTAGTAAGAAAACAACTTGATAGATCATATATAACGGCAATATTCCTTCCTTATCTTATTAAACTAAGACCTGCTTTATTACAGAATAAATCTTACATCTATTTCACATGGAAAATGTTTACTCCTTATTCTGACATCCACCGGCAGTCTAGCGTTAAAAAGAGATGTTTTCCCTTTTTAGTTATTAATGCTTTTTTTTGTTTACCACATTCTAAGTCAGACTTTATCTTCTCTTACATATGTTCTTGGTAACTACTATGCTGAATAGCTGTTATCCATCCAACTCAAGCTAGAGGCCTTTCGTTTATGTTGCCTGAAGAATCCTTTTAGCCCTACTACATCTGTTACTGGACATTTTTATTTCCATAAGAAGAAGGTGGGAATATGGACAGGAATCTAGAAGAAATAAAACGCAACAAAACCATCAAGGTGCAACTAGGAAAAAGTTGGCAAGGAAGTAGCCAATAGTGGGACAAGGCAGTACTATGATGGTTAAGCGATGCTGATGGATATATTGAAAGTAAGCAGGATGCCTAGGACCACACTTATAAACCTCAAACATAGTGGAAGGAATTAAGGAGAACCTAGGTTAAAATAAGGAAAAAATGGTCATAAATTAGAGGTTGGAAAAGGCTGGGTTAAAGTGAGGGTAAAAGCCAATGTTATGGCAGCAGGAAGATGTAATATAACAAAGCCTATTTGGAGGACACGGAGATAAATGAGAATATTCACGGTACAACAATGGGGGTGATCTGTCTTTAAAGGGAAAGACAGTGAAAAGTAGAGTGAGTGATGGAAACCAGGGATGGGAAACCATCTGGTCCTTAAAAAAGTGCATCACGGAAGTGGGGTGGGTTAAAGAACCGAACTTCAAAGAGAAGACCTTTATGGAGAGAGATGTGAGGTGAGGTATTGACTGATGAACTAGAAAGGCGGGATGGTGAAGCAAGGACTCTGACTCAGAAGCTTAGATGACAAGCACTGAGAGCGGTACGCAGGAGCTGGACTGGGGGCAGCGGCATGGCCCTGGACTCCCTCACCTTGGCCTTGTAGCTGGGCAGGTTGCAAAGGATGTCCGTGCGCAGAGCCTCTTCTGCCAGGCTGCGGGCACACAGGCTCCGCCACACCTCGCTGTTCTCATCGCCGTGCAGGCAGCGGTACCAGTGCTTGCATACCAGGGCGCAGCTCCGCAGCTCGGACAGCTCCAGGTAAGAGAACACCAACTCCAGCACTCGGCAGGGTAGCCGGCCCCCGATCCCCGCGGACCCAGAGCCCGAGCTGGCGCCCGCACCACCGCCGCCACTACAGCCAGCGCCGCCCGAGGCTGCCCCTGCCCCCGGGCCCGGCGCCGCCATCGCCTTACGAGCCGGCCCGAGGGCCGCCTCCACTGCCGCCGCTTCCCCCCGTCTCTGCTGGGGAGGCCAAGCCTCGCCTGAAGACCGGAGCAGCGCTCACCGCCCCTTTTCCAGCCAACCGGCCAGCCCCTCCGTCACTCCCGCCCCTGCCCGGGGGAGCCCGCCGCGCGCCCCGCCTCACTGAGGGCAGACGCACCCGCCGCACATGCGTCCCTCGCCCCACCCCCGCGGTTCGTTCAGCGCTGGCGCCGGAACCGCCCGACTCGCACGGCCTCCTCGTGGCTCCGCCATGCGGGTTGAGGGCAAGAAGCAAGGGCGCAAGCCCGACTAGCTCGCGGTTCCTCTCGCCCCGGATGTGACTGTTTGGATGAGGCGCCTCGCGCCGTTCGCTACACAGGCTTGGGCGCTGGTGGGAGAAGTCATCACGAGGCGACGAGGAAGGAAGCGGGAAGAGCAGGTAGGAGTCTGTCGCCGGTGGGGTCGTGGCTGGCGTACGTGCTTTGTCCTCTTTTTGCTCCTGTGGTCCCGTGTAGACATTCTTGTTAGATTTTCCTGTGTCAGCCAGGTCTCTGCTTCACACTGCACTCTAACACATGAAACGTCTTTCCTTGCTAGCCCGTTTCTACCTCCACCGCCTTCGGCTAAGTTGGATCTTCTTCCTTTACCTTCGGCAGCTCAGGTCGTCTTTTTCTGGTTAGGCCTTCTCGTTTTCCCTGACCACCGGTACTTATCACAAAGTGTTTCAGTATATTTTGAAAGTAAGGTCGCTACCTTGGACGTTCCCTCCCCCCAGCATTTGGATAACCTTAGTAAGTGCTACATTCTTTTGGTCAAAATACAGCCTTTCCCAGACTTCCCTACTAACCCACCGATTGACTGGTAGGCGGATTAAGGCAGTGCGTTTTTATTTAATTAGGCCCGCCAACGGGGAGAATGAGGAGGAGAGTGTAATTATAGATGGCTTCTTGGAAAGGAAACAACTTAAGCATTATTTGGCCATACTACGTTTTCCTAGATAAAAATCTTTCCAAAGAATTTTCTGATAACCTTTAAAGACTGTTTAGTAGGAGAAAATAGTAACTCATGTGAGCCAGGCCATCTAATAGGGTCCTTTACGCGGGTTTTTATATAATTCTCAAATAACTCTATGAGGTATTATTATTATGATAGGGTTCACAGATTCTTTTAATAGGGAACTCCACTGCCTTGCCTTTACACAGTGAGAAATCTTACCAGAAACTCCCTGGCTGTGTATCATTTATTTCTTGTTTGCCAGTAAAAATAAAAGAACAGCAACTGTTTTGTGTTCCCTTCTTCCCAGGTTATTTCCAACATGCTTTGTAACCCAGATTCTTTTCATTCTTTATAGTGCCAGTGGCACAACCCGTTAGTCATTTTGGTTGCTATCCACCTTTCCATATCAAGACCAACTTTGGAAAACTCGAACATGTGAAGAAAAGTTGACCTAAACTCATTACAGTGACTGTGTGGTAGTGTAATCTCAGTCTATGCAGCTGTATTCATTTTTCAGCTTTCAACTATAGGACATCCAACTTTTGTCTGGAAAGACGCTTCAATTTCTTTAAATCTTCGAGGATAAGTAGAGTGTACATCTGATAAGGAACTAGGCAGAATAAACAGCTTTAAAGGCATAGACACTTGCAAAAGACAAGTGGGTTTTTGGAAGTATGACTGGAGTAGAGTGTTTAGAGTAGAGATCATTCAGTTAGTACACATGTTGGCCTTTATCCTGTCTTTTACAGTATAAGTGAGGTAGAACCTTTCATGCATCCAGTCAGACAATTCTGGTGCTAATCTAGTCCAAGACAATGAGGCACCTTTTGGGTCAGAGTACTCCCCAAGTGGCCCAGGTAGAATTTCAAAGTAGGAAGAGGTTTTTCTTATAACCTCCTTTTCTTTATACACATATTTCACCTGCTCATCACTCTCCTGACCATGTCCATCCATCATGTTCAGTGTCATTCTGACTGTTCAGAACTGCCAGTTGTTGCACTCCACCCTTTCTAAAAATACTCTCAAAATATCCCACCTTTCCCCACCCACACTCCATGATCTCATAGCTGTTGGAAGGAATCTAGTATATAATTAAAGTAATTCACAATAGGATATGATTGTTGTGCTTGACCCTTTAGGCATCTGTGTATGAGAAGTTTGTTGACTTGATACCTGAATGTGGGGATAGTAGCACTTCACCTATTCCTTTTTCTGTTGGGGTTTCCAGTCCCAGTAAGAGAAAAATAAGAAGCAATGGCTTGACAGCTTACTTCAGAAAGATTGTTTTCATTTAATGCAGATTTAATTACATTTTTCCTACTGCCTTTTACCACAACAGTCTGATTGTTTAACACTTTTAGATGGTGGTCTTTGGATGTATTTCAAATAATAACATTTAAATTTTGCAGACTAAGTAAAGTGATTTGGGGAACTTTGGTTGACTTATGGGCTCAATGCTCAATGATAAATGTTGATTGACTAAAATCAAAAGCCTCAGTGTATGAATTTCCAGGGCTTCCTCAACTCTTTAACATTCCCTGTATTAGGTATCAGTTTTTGTTTTGTTTTTTTAACTAGCTAGGTAATCAGTAAATATTATCCATGTGATACAGAGATTAGAAGTTTAATTTTTTTTTCTTTTTTTTACTCTGGTGCATAGAGGTTAAGATCTATCTGTCCTTGGTCTTATGAGCATAATAGACTAAGAGTTACTACTGGTTCTATTATGGAAAAATTTACAGGAACCTTGCTGTCTTTAATAATCCCTTTAATACAAAATCCATTTATTGCATCACCTGACCTCATGCTTTGCCAGGGAGCATAACCAAATGTATTTTTAAAATTGAATTAAACTTTTCCATAAAAGAATTATATTAAGAAAATCTGCTAAAACTTTTGTCTCCCAGTCAGCATTTACTTAGGTCACCTGTGCGAAACCCTGACTCATTCTTATCTGAGAGAAAAACTAAAATCCCAGTAGGAATCCAAAAGCTGTAGAGGGCAGACTTCCAGAATTTAATGTTAATACACCATAGAAAAATTCAAACTCAAACTTAGGAAATAAGTGATTAGTAATCTAAGGATTTGTTACAGAATTTTAAACAAAATTATTTGTAACTTAAATGGCCTTTTCAATGACTAATTCAAATTTCATATTTTAAGGTAGAATATTTCTTTATTATTATATAAGTTAATAGTCACCACAGACAACAGTTGCTAAGCCTAAATAATATTAATATCTTTCATTTTTAGTTATACTAAGTGTTCTTTCTTTCTGGTTTACCTGGAACATTTGGCAAGAGCCTTTGTTATGATAGAAAATTACTTAACTAGTATTTCAGCACTTGTCAGCAAACTCAAATCACCCAGCCTTCCCTTTCTTTACTTCCTTCTGAGTTATTTTCTTTCCAAACTTCTCCATTAAAACTTATTTGTTTCAGTCTCTGCTTAATTAGTTTCATCTGTAATACTAATTGAGTGCTTCCCCTGAGTTTTTTTTAATGTATCTTTGTCTTCCCATTTTGTCATCTATGAAAATTGCTTTATCTGATTTTGTGCCATTTCTGTTAAGTTTGATTACTAACAGATTAGTGATCTTTTTTCAATCTAGTTAGTGATTTGTGTGTGTGTGGCTAAAAATAGGAGTGAACAAGCTTTGTGTTCTGTGGAATAGAAAATTTAAGCAGATTGCCAGATTATTTTAAATGGTTTTTCAAAACAATATTGGAAATTTAACTCTGTACCATTGAACAAAATTCAGGTGTCAAACCTGAAGCTAGTAGAGCAACTATGGCAGTTTTTCACTAGGTAAATTCTCCCTTGGTTGGTGAAATGAAAAATTAAATTTGTCCAGATTTGTTTGCTTCCTCCTCTATGACCATTTGACCATTAGAGTTGTGTCAATTGCCCTGATTTCCTTTTTCACTTTGCCCATAGGCCAGTGGTGTCAAACTCCTTTTTACCTGGAGCCACATCAGCCTCGAGGTTGCCTTCCAAGGGCCGAATGTAATTTGAGGACTGTATAAAAGTACCGTAACTACTCCTTAACTAGGGGCAAGGAGCTCAGCACTGTCGCTGGGTAGAAACAAGGTGGAGGGCGGGATTCGGCCAATGGGCCTTGTGTTTCCCACCTGTGCCATAGGCAGTTAAAGCAGGGAAGTATGGCACAATTCCAGTTTATAGATCTGGGCTACCTAGCATATCAGGAATCTAAATTTTATATAAAGTACTACTGTTATATAAGTGCGAGTAGGTGATAATGTGCTTAAAAATTTGCGAGTACATTTAAAAGCAGTGATGAATTATTACTAGCTTTTGGTTGTTTTCTATACTTTAAAGGACACTAACACATAAATGTGTTGTCAAGTGGAATTGTTAGAAAAAGGTTTTTGTTGTTTAAGAGTTTGGTAGCCTTCTATATTGGGTCCCTGTACAAATCCTAAAGGGCTAGGAGACTTTGGGCAAATTATTGAACATTTCTGAAACTCAGTTTTATTATCTGTAAAATGCAGTAATACCAGTCAGCACGTTTGTTTTGAGAATAAAAGTAAATAACCTACTGATGTAGTCTCTGATAATAAGGCTTAAGGGTCTGCATTAACATTTATTTTTTTTATTTTATTTATTTATTTTCAGAGTTGGGGGAAGGGAGAGAGAAAGAGAGGGAGAGAAACATCTGTTGGTTGCCTCTTGCAGGCCTCTAACTGGGGGCCTGGCCTGCAACCCTGGCATGTGCCCTGACTGAAATCAAACCAGCAACCTTTTGGTTCACAGGCCAGAGCTTAATCCACTGAGCCATACCAGCCAGAGCAAGGGTCCCCATTTATAACCAGCTTCCCAGTTGATTATTGGTGTAGTACAGGTTCTCAAATTCTGGCATGCATCAGAATCATCTGGAGGGCTTGTTAAAACACTGCTGAGCCCCAACTCCAGTTCGTGATTCAGTGGGTCTAAGGGGAGGTCCCATCATTTATATTTCCAACAGATTCCTAGGCGATGCTGATGCTGCTAGTCTGGAGGTGATACTTTGACAACAGTTGGTGTAATATATGTGATGCCACTTTGACCAGCCTCATAAAGATGAGGAAAGGGATAATGGTAATATTCATTGAGCACTCATTATGTACCAGGCACTATCATATGTGCTTTACATATGTTCTCATTTAATTCTCTCTGATCCTATGAAATGGGTGTTATCAATATCATTGCCTTTTTATAGAGAAGGAAAGAGAGTCACAGAGAGGAGGTTCAGTAATTTGCCCAAAGTCACCCAGTTAATAGGTAGTAGAACTGTTGAAACCCAGAGACTAGCTCCAGAGCACACTTTAAAACATCATTCTGATAAAAGATATAACCTGATTGTGCAGCCCTCTCTTAAAAAGAGTTTTTCCTAATTTAAAATAAATATATTTAGTGTTTATTCTTATGTGAGCCTCAAATCAAAGGCTGTAAAACCAGGCTTGCCCAGGTCCCTGATTGCAAGGGAAAACCATTTCAGCATTGTCCAGCCTGGGGCACCACAACCATGTGTTTAGCTAGGCTTTTGTAGACTTGATCTTCACATGTCTTTTTTGTTGTTACTGAGTTTTTTAGATGTCCTTTTAAAAATATTTAAATGAAGTATTGCATTTGTATTCCTACCATCAAGTTCTTAAGTAAAACATGACATTATAATTTTTTCTTCCCTCTTCAGAGTTCTCTGGGCCATTATGGCTGTCAAATGGACTGGTGGACATTCTTCTCCTATTCTCTGCCTGAATGCAAGTCCAGAAGGGCTTGTGGCTTCTGGAGCTGAGGGTGGAGATCTCATGGCTTGGAGCGAAGATGGGACTCCATTGGGACACACATTTTTTCAAGGGGCTGATGATGTTACCAGTGTCTTATTCTCTCCCTCCTGCCCCACCAAGCTCTATGCCTCCCATGGAGAAACCATTAGCATACTGGATGTCAGATCCCTCAAAGGTTCCCTGGACCATTTTCATGTGAATGAAGAAGAAATCAATTGCCTTTCATTGAATGAAACTGAAAACCTGTTGGCTTCTGCTGATGACTCTGGTGCAATCAAAGTCCTAAATTTGGAAAATAAGAAAGTTAGCAGATCATTGAAGAGACATTCCAATATCTGTTCTTCGGTAGCCTTTCGGCCTCAAAGACCTCAGAGCCTGGTGTCATGTGGACTGGATATGCAGGTGATGCTTTGCAAAGATTACTTGGGTAATTTCTAAATGGGATTTGCTAAATATATGTTTGAATTGTTTATTCTCTATTTAGCGTCATTTATTTATGAACCATAAGCTTTCCCTCTAACATGTTTCATACTCAGTTGACAAAGCCTATTAGATTGTATTCACAAACTAATCATTAATCTTACAGTCTTCCTTCCTTTTTTTTTTAAGATTCTATTTATTTATTTTTAGAGAGAGGGAAAGGGAGAGAGAAAGAGAATGAAACATCAATGTGTGGTTGCCTTTTGTGTACCCCCTGCTGGGGACCTGGCCCACAACCCAGGCATGTGCCCTGACTGGAAAACAAACCGGAACCCTTTGGTTCGCAGGCCTGTGCTCAGTCCACTGAGCTACATTGACCAGGACTAGTCTTCCTTTCTTTATGCTTTAATATGTACCTAATAACCTGGGAATTCAAATACTTGATTCTAAATATTAGTTTAAATAAAGGGGAATGCTGAAGGCAGAGTTTATCACCCACTTTCTACAAACACTGGCTTGTTTAAAAAAAAGTTGAGACTGGATCTGTTATTTTTACTTTGAAATTCTGGGTGCATTAACTGAGATATTGTATATTGGTGACCAGGATCAGAGCATTAAATTTATGCTGAGTTTTGAAAGAAACATCACAAATTAACTCAAATTCAGAGGAAGGCCATCAAAAGAGTAGGTGTATCTAGAAACCCCATTATGTGGGAAACTGCAGCTGTGCAAGTTTTTTTTTTTTTGAATGTAGGTAATATTCATCTGTAATTTCTGGATTTTTAAATGATTTTTTTATCAACTCACAACAATGAGCTCATTTTGTAATAATTAAAAAGGAAAATATTTTTTTAGTTTATTTTTACTTTTTATTTAATGGTTGTTGAAGTACAGTTGTCTCTATTTTACCCCCCCCACCCCTACCCCAGCCATTCCTGCTTCCCACCATTGATCCTACCTCCCTTTGGTTTTCTCCATGTCTCCTTTGTAGATGTTCCTGATAACCCTTCCCTCTTTTCCCCCTTTATCCCCTCCCACCTCCCCTGTAGTTACTCTCCATTTGTTCTTAATAATTTTAATGTCTCTGGTTATATTTTGCTTGCTTGTTTGTTTTGTTGATTAGGTTTCACTTATAGGTGAGATCACAGGATACTTGTCTTTTACCGCCTGGCTTATTTCACTTAGCATAATGCTCTCCAGTTCCATCCATGCTGTCCCAAAGGGTAGGAGCTCTTTTCTTTTTGCTGCATAATATTTTTTTGTGTAAATGTACCATAGTTATTTTTGATCCATTCATTTACTAATGGGCACTTAAGTTGCTTCTAGCACTTGGCTATTGTAAATTGTTCTACTATGAACATTGAGGTGCATAGGATCTTTTGAATTGGAGTTTCAGGGTTCTTAGAGTATAATCCTAACTGTAGAATTGCCAGATCAAGAGGCAGTTCCATTTTTAGTTTTCTGAGGAAATTCCGTACTGTTTTCCATAGTAGCTGCACCAGTTTGTATTCCCACCAACAGTGCACTAGGGTTCCTTTTTCTCCACATCCTCTCCAACACTTGTTTGTTGATTTGTTTATGATGGCCATTCAGACTAGTGTGTAGTAGTATCTCATTGTGGTTTTAATTTGCATCTCTCTGATGGCTAGTGATGCTGAGCATTTTTTCATATGTCTCTGGACCCCTTGTGTGTCCTCTTTGGAGAAGTGTCTGTTCAAGTCTTTTGTCCATTTTTTAACACATTGTGTACCACATAGAAATCTCTAAGGCATATGCCAGGGACCGCATGTTTTTGGGCAAACTGCACATTATTTAAATCATCATAACTACAGACCATAGTAAACTTTAGGTGTTGTTTTTCAATAATTACAACATTTTTATTTACAAAAACAATTAAACAACTAATTAAACAATTAAAGTTCCTAGTACTTTTTTAACATATGGTACTGCGTAAAACATTTTCCTCTATGAAGAGGTGTCACAGGTGGCGCAGGTAACCAGGTTCTTAGTGATCGGGACAAAGAATTGAGCCGAACACACGGAGTTTATAGTATAAAGAAAGAGGGAAGATTTATTAAGCGATAGTACACTCCACAGAACATGGGAGTGGGCCAACTCTGAGCAGAGATTGACCACGTGGGCTGGGGGGACTTTCTTTTTATAGGGCGGAAGCTTCCTGGCTAGTCTTTGGCGGGCTTCTATTGCGCATGTACAAGGAGTTACATTTCAAAGCTACTGCACATGTGTGGTTCCCCAAGATTTTCTTGATTGGCTACTTGGAGAAGGGAGTCCCACAATGTTAATTCATTATAATGCTATTACAATGAATCAGGGGTAGTGCGCAGGCGCATTCCATGATTCAAAGTTATCCCAGAAAACAGGAACAACCGGTTTTAGGGGGTCTCTGTCATGTATGAATGTTTTCTCCATCAAAGCCCTGCGGGGCTCCTGGAGTTCCCTTCCTGACTGCCTCCTACCTCAGAGGGACCAAACAAAATTTACATAAGTATCTAGATTCACTCCTTTTTCCATGGGCAGCACAAACTCTGCAGGCCCTCATACGAAATTTTTTCTTTCCACTCTCTGGAATACACGTAGGTTCATGCTGCTTCATATCACCTGACAACCTTTTGGGTGGATCTTTACGAGGTGCTCTCCTTGCACCCCCAGGGGAAGGGCTGTCTCTGGTTCTGGAGACCCTTCATTATTGTCATCCGTTATCCAGTCTCTTGCCACTGCCGATAGCAGAAACTGTTCTTCATTTCCTCTTGGCCTTTGTTGATAGTTTCTGTTTCCTTTTTCATGTTGATTTAGTTTGCAGTGAGCTCATTGTAGCTTCCCTGTAGTTTCTGGTAGCTCATTGTGAGCTCATTGAGCTTCCTGATAACCATTGCTTTGAACTCAGTATCTGATAGTTGAGTTGCCTCTATTTCATTTAGCATTCTTTCTGAGGCTTCCTCCTTTCCTTTCCTTTGGGAATTGTTTCTTTGTCTTCCAATTGTTTGTGAGACTCCTCTGATAGCAGAGACTGTTTATACTTCATTTTTGCTTGTGGATTGAGGCAAGCGAAACACGAGAAAACTCGTGAGCGGTCCTTAAGTTGTTAATTGGATTTTGTTTTCCTAGAGTGAAGTCATGTGAGTTCTTTATGTATTTTGGAGATCAAACCCTTGTCTGAGGTATTGTTGGCAAATATGTGTTCCCATATGGTTGGTTCTGTTTTCTTTAGCTGTGCAGAAGCTTTTTATTTTGATGAGATCACATTCATTTATTCTTTCCTTTACATCCCTTGTTGTAGGGGATATAACAGTGAAAATATTGCTATGTGGAATATCTGAGATTTTCCTGACTATTTTCTCCTGTAGGACTTTTATATTGTCACAATAATATATTTATATTTAAATATTTTATCCACCTTGAATTTATTTTTGTATATGGTGTAAGTTGGTGCTCGAGTTTCATTTTTTTTGCATGTAGCTGTCCAGCTCTCCCAACATCATTTGTTGAAGAGCCTATTTTTACTACATTTTATGCTTCTATCCCCTCTGTCAAATATTAATCAACTGTAGAGATTTGGGTTTATTTCTGGGCTCTCTGTTCTGTTCCATTGGTCCATGTGTTTGTTCTTATGCCAGTACCAGGCTGTTTTGATCACAGTGGCTTTGTAATATAGTTTAATATCAGGTATTGTGATATCTCCTACTTTGTTCTTCTTTCCCAAAATTGCTGCAGCTGTTCTGGGTTGTTTATGGTTCCATATAAATTTTTGAAATGTTTGTTCTATATCTGTGAAATGTGCCATTGGTACTTTGATAGGGATTGCGTTGAATCTATAAATTGCTTTGGGTAGTATGGACATTTTGATGATGTTGAGTCCATTCCATGAACATGGTATATACTTCCATTTGTTTGTGTCTTCTTTAATTTCTTTCTTCACTGTTGTGTGGCTTTCTGAGTACAGGTCTTTTACCTCCTTGGTTAGGTTTATTCCTAGGTATTTTATTTTTCTTGTTGCTATATCAAATTGGATTTTTTAAAATTTCTCTTTCTGATATTTCATTGTTGGTGTACAAAAATGCCTTTGATTTCTGAATATTGATTTTGTATCCTGCTGTTTCGTCAAATTCATTTATTAGGTCGAGTAGTTTTTTGGTGGAGTCTATAGGATTTTCTATGTATACTATCATGTCATCTGCAAATAATGAGAGTTTTGCTTCCTCCTTTCCAATTTGGATGCCTTTTATTTCTTTTTCTTGTCTGATTGCTGTGGCTAGGACTTCCAATACTATGTTGACTAGAAGTGGTGAAAGTGGACATCCTTGTGTTGTTCCTGATCTCAGTGGGAAAGCTTTTAGTTTTTGCCTATTGAGTATGATGTTAGCTATAGGTCTCATGTATATGGCCTTTATTATGTTGAGGACTGCTCCTTCTATTCCCACTTTGCTGATATCAGTGTTTTTATCATAAATGGTTGCTGTACCTTTTCAAATGCCTTTTCTGTATCTATTAATATGATCATGTGATTTTTGTCTTTCCCTTTGTTTATGTGATGTGTTATGTTTATTGACATGCGAATGTTGAACCATCCTTGCATTCCTGGGATGAATCCCACTTGACCATGTTGTGTAATCTTTTTAATGTGTTGTTTAATGTAGCTGATACTGTCCAGCAGTATCCATCTTGGCAGTGGATGCTCATCGAAACATGAGAAAAACATACACAGAGACAACCATGGTCCTGTGGGGGAATAGAAACAGCATGGCCACTCTCTCTAGTGGAGAGTGCCCCGTTTCTCTACCCAAGTAGATTTTTATTAAGAAAGCAGACTTAGTCTGGCAGAAAGAATCAAAGGTGAATAGGTGACTTACAAAGATGCTAACAGAACTCCTGCTGTGATTCTGGGCAGAGATTAGAGTTTGATCATATGAAAGGACTACAGGTTCCAAAGGTTTCCTGTCTGTGCCTTTAAATTCCAAGTTAATAACATCCTCCAGCAAACAGATCTCACAGGATCATATTCTATGTCCCAGGACTGATTACCCTGGGGGTCCGCCATCTCTGGTCTGGGCTGCACCCTTTAGCTATTTCCACAGGCCTGAGAAGGGCAGGAGACAGAGGCAGCCAGGAGACTTGGATTTCTCACATCTAAGAACAAAGACTCAGGCTTTGACAAAGCTTAGGGGGCAGGGGTTGATGTCAAACACCCCTTCATTTCCATAGCCCCGTGAGTCTCTTCCCTGTGGCATTCCCACGTGATCGTGTCTGTCTTAGGTTTATTCTCTTTCCTAGAGAATTGTTACCTGTCATTGACTGTAGATCATGCAAAAGGGAGCCAGGCATTTGAACAGGCAGTGTTCATGCCAGGGAAATAAGTTTTTGTCTCCTTAGTGGCTCCTGGTCCGGAGGTCTCTCACTCAGCCTAAGTCATGGGGGGTTACAGCTTCCTGAGACCAGGCAGGGCAGGGTGGTCCCCAACAATTTAATGTTGTTTCCCAATATTTTGTTGATTTTAGCATTTATGTTTATCAGTAATACTGGCCTGAAGTTTCTTTTCTTTGTTGTGTCTTTGCCTGGTTTGGGGATTAGGGTGATGCTTGCTTCATAAAAAGAGTTTAGAAGTCTTCCATCATCTTGGATTTTTTGGAATAGTTTGTGAAGGATAGGGTTAGCTCTTCCTTAAAAGTTTTTAAAATTCTCCTGTGAAACCGTCTGGTCCTGGGCTTTTGTGTACTGGGAGTTTTCTGTTTCAATTTTATCAGCTGTTATTGGTCTGTTCAGGCTTTCTGCTTCTTCATTCAGTTTTGGAAGAGTATGTTTTTCTAGATATTTGTCTGTTTCACCTAGGTTTTCAAATTTCTTGGTGTATAGGTCTTAGTAGTAATTTCTTACAATCCTTTGTGTTTCTGTAGTATCATTTGTAATCTCACCTCTTTTATTTCTGATTTTGTTTATTTGGGTCCTATCTCTAATTGTCTTGATGAGTCTGCTTTAAGGCATGTCGATTTTGTTTATCTTTTTAAGGAATCAGCTCCTGGATTGATTGATCCTTAGATTTGTTCTTTTAGTCTCTATGTCATTTAATTCTTCTCTGGTCTTGGTTAGTTCCTTCTACTTGCTTTGAGCTGTCCTTGCTGTTGTTCTTTGAGTTCTCGTAGGTGTAGGGTTAGGTTGTTTGAAATGTTTCTATCTTTTTAAGGTAGGCCTGTATTACTATGAACTTCTCTCTCAGGACTGCCTTTGCTGTGTCTCATAAGTTTTGGACTATTGTGAATTCATTTTCATTTGTTTCCAGAAACTTTTATTTCTTTCCTGAGCTCATTCTTAACCCATTCATTGTTTAATAGTATGCTATTTAATCTCCATGAATTTGAGTGTTTTTGAGTTTTTACTTGAGTTTGGTTTCTAGTTTCAGTCCCTTGTGGTCAGAGAAAATGTTTGATATGATTTCAGTTTTCTTGAATTTGTTGAGGCTTGTTTTGTGTCCTATCCTGTGGTCTACCTTTGAAAATATTACATGTACATTTGAAAAGAATGTGTATTTTGCTTCTTTGGGATGGGAGGTTCTATATATGTCAGTTAAGTCCATTTGATATGGGACATTGTTCAATGCCACAATATCTTAGTTAAAAATTTTTATGGAAGGTTTTTGACAGTGGGGTGTTAAAATTCTGTACTATAATAGTGCTGCTGTCAATATTTTTCTTGAAGCCCTGCAAGATTTTCCCTATATTTGGGTACTCCTGTGTTGGGTTCATGTATATTTATAATGTTTATGTCTTCTTGATGGATTCTTCCCTTGAGTATTATGAAGTATCCTTCTGGGTCTCTTTTTATGGCTCTTGTTTTGAAGTGTATTTTGTCTGATATGAATATTGCTACCCCGTTTTTTTTTTTTCCTGTGCATTTGCCTGGAATATTTGTTTCCAGTTCTTCACTTTCAGTCTGTATAGGTCTTTTGTTCTGAGGTGGGTCTCTTGTAGGCAACATATGTGTGTGTCATGTTTTCTTATCCATTCATCTACTCTGCATCTTTTGATTGGAGCATATAATCCATTAACATTTAAGGTTATTGTTAATAGGTATTTATTAATTTTTCCCCCTTGTCACCTGTGTCCCTCTCCCTCTCACTCTTTTCCTTCCTCTTCTTATAGTACTCCCTTTATCATATCTCGTAGTGTTGGTTTGGTGGAGATGTTTTATTCTTTTAGCCTTCTTTTGTCTGGGAAACTCCTTATTTCACCTTCCATTTTAATTGAACACCTCGATGGGTAGAGTAATCATTTTGCAGGCCTCTGGTTTTCATTACTTGGAATATGTCTTGCCATTCTCTTCTGGATTGGAGTATTTCTGTTGAGAAATCAACTGCTAGCCTTATTGGAGCCTCTTTGTATGTTACTTCTTGTTTCTCCCTTGCTGCTTTTAAGATTCTGTCTATGTCTTTAAAACTTGGCATTTTGGACTTCCAGCCAAGATGGAAGCATAGATAGACACACTGTGCCTCCTCGCACAACCAGGATAGGGACGACAACAATTTAGAAACAGAATAACGACCAGAACTGACAGAAAATTGAACTGTATGGAAGTCGGACAACCAAGGAGTTAAAGTAGACACATTCATCCAGACCAGTAGGAGGGGCAGAGTCAGGCAGCTGGGCAGAGAGGGGTTGTGGCACAAAGAGCAGTGGGACCTGGTGTGTAAGGCATCCCAGACCCGCAAGACTGCAGCAGGTGGACCCTCAGTGTGCAGTCAGCGACTGGCAGACCCTGGGCTCCCAAGGTGGCAGCAGGCGGCAATTGAGAAGTGAGGCACTGCCTGCAATCTAGGGTCCCAGTGCCGGGAAATAGAGCCTTGGGGCACTGATTGAAAACACCTGTGGGGGTTGAGATGCAGGGAGAGACTCCCAATCTCCCAGGAGAGTTCACTGGAGAGACCTATGGGGTCCTAGAATGTGTACAAGCCCACTCACATGAGAATTAATGCCAGAAAGGCCCAGTTTGCTTGGGGGAAGCTGGGGAAGGGACTGAAGTCCACCAGAGAGAAGAGCAAGCGCTATTGTTCCCTTTTGGAACCCACCCCCACATACAGTGTCATAACCCAGCCACTGGTTTGCCCCGCCCTGGTGAACACCTAAGGCTACACCCCTGATATGAAACAGGCGAATCAAGATAAAAATGGCCCAAATGAAAGAACAGATCAAAGCTCCACAGCAAATACAACTAAGCTACCAAGAGATGGCCAGCCTATCAGATGCACAGTTCAAAGCACTGGTGATCAGGATGCTCACAGAATTGGTTGAATTTGCTTGCAAATTAGATGAAAGAATGAAGGCTACACTAAGTGAAATGAAGGAAAATGCACAGGGAACCAATAGTGATGGGAAGAAAACTGGGACTCAAATCAATGGAGTGGACCAGAAGGAAGAAAGAAACAACCAAACAGAAAAGAATGAAGAAACAAGAATTCAAAAAAATGAGGAGAGGCTTACGAACCTCCAGGACATCTTTAAATGTTCCAACATCCAAATTATAGGGGTACCAGAAGGGGAAGAGGAAGAGCTAAAGTGGAAAAGTTATTTGAACAAATAATAAAGGAGAACTTCCCCAATCTGGCAAAGGAAGTAGACTTCCAGGAAGCCCAGGAAACTCAGAGTCCCAAAGAAGTTGGACCCAAGGAGGAACACACCAAGGCACATCATAATTACATTAGCCAAGATAAAAGTGAAGGAGAGAATCCTAGAAGCAGAAAGAGATAAGGGGACAGTAACCTACAAAGGAGTTCCCATCAGACTGTCAGCTGGTTTCTCAAAGGAGAGCTTGCAGGCAAGAAGGGGCTGGAAAGAAGTATTCCAAGTCATGAAAGGCAAGGACTTACATCCAAGATTGCTCTATTCAGCAAAGCTTTCATTTAGAATGGAAGGGCAGATAAAGTGCTTTTCAGATAAGGTCAAGTTAAAGGAGTTCATCATCACCAAGCCCTTATTATATGAAATGTTAAAGGGACTTATCTAAGAAAAAGAAGATAAAAGACATGTATAGTAAAACAACAGCAAACTCACAGTTAGTAACAACCATACCTAAAACAAAAACAAATAAGCTAACAAATACAACAGGAACAGAACCACAGAAATGGAGATCACATGGAGGGTCAGCAACAGGGGAGTGAGAGGAGGAGAGAGGAGGAAGAGGTACAGAGAATAAATAGCATAGATGATAGGTAGGAAATAGACAGGGGGAGGGCAAGAATAGTATGGGAAATGTAGAAGCTAAAGAACTTATGACACATGGATATGAACTAAAGGGGGGAATGTGGGTGGAAGGCGGTTTGCAGGGTGGAGGGGAATGAAGGGGGAGTAATGGGACAACTGTAATAGCATAATCAATAAAATATATTGAAAAAAAAACTTGGCATTTTAGTTGTGATATGTCTTAGTTGCGCCTGTTTGGTTTCTTCTTGATTGAAACTCTGTGTTTCCTGAACTTGCATGGTTTTTTCCCTCTCCAGGTTCGGAATGTTTTCTGTCATTATTTTTCCAAACACAGTTTCTACCCCTTATTTCTTTTCTTCTCCTTCCAGTAGTCTTATGATTTGAATGTTGTTGCGTTTCATGTTATGTTGAAGTTCCCTTAAGCTGTCTTCATATTTTTTTGAGTCTTTTTTCATGCAACTGCTTTACCTGGGTGTTTCTTTCCACTTTGTCTTCCAGCTCACTAGTTCGGTCCTCTGCTTCATCCAGCCTGCTTGTAATCTCTTTTATTCTGTTTTTTATTTCAGAAGTTGTGGTTTTTGTTTCTTTTTGGTTTTTGTTTATAGTTTCTATTTCGTTTTTCATACTGTTGTAGTTCTCACTCAGTTCCTTATAGTTGTCTGTGAGTTCCTTGATCATCCTTGCAACCATTATCTTGAATTCTATTTTTAATAGTTTGCTTACCTCCATTTTTTAAGCTCTTTTAGTGGGAAGTCTTCCATTCCTTTTGATTGCAGGTTCTTTTTCTGTCTGCCCATTTTAGGTGGCTCTTTTTGTTTGTTTCTGAACTACCTCATGTTTCACTTTGCTAGCTGTCTTTGTAGGGCGAAATTCTATGGTAGGAATTCTGTGGGATTCAGTGGTGTAGTCTCTTTGATCTCCTTGTCTGGATGCTCTAGGTTTGACCTTCTATTTGTGTGGGTTCTCTTGTGCTTGGGTTTTTTTACCTGTTGCTTGTTCCTTTGTTGATGGGTTCTCTCCTCCAGCGGTATACTGATGTTCACAGCTCCCACCTAATCTTGTATGTGATCAGTGACAGGGGGAAGGCAAAATGGATTAAGACAGTGGGAGAATGTTCTATGGGAATTAAAGTACCAACAGGCAGAGAAGAGATAGGAGATCCTTTGGATATGTATAGCGTTAACTGTGATATTTCATCCAACTAGCCAGTTTTTATAAAAGGTGAAAAAGAGACAAGACTATTGTTAGAAGGGAGAAGGATTATGAACTGAATCCAGAAAACAGAGTGCTTGTGCAAGGTAAGATGATGAGATATAGTGAGAGTAAAGGATAGAAAGTAGGCATAGTGTGTGAGAGAATAGAATTAACCACAACAGTAATAAAGCTCAGGAAGATAGTGAAATCAACTAAGATCAGGGAGGGGTGCTATGTAGTGCTTACAATAATATGGAACAACAATTATTGATAGTAACACTGGAACAACAATAATGTGACAGGAAATATATGATTTGAATAACAAGAATAGAAAGTATACGATCAAAAGTAGTGTTATTGTAACATGGGTGAAGTGAAAGAAAGAAGGTTAAAATACAATATGTAAGAAAGAATAAGAAAGACCAGTCATACAATGCAATTAAAGAAAAGGGAGAAAACTAAACAGAAAGAGAAGTAAAATACTAATAAAATAAAATAGAACTTGCATTTTATTGTTTATTTGTAATATAAACAATAAAATGCAAGTTCTGTAGAATTGCAAAGTGAAATTTGTCTCAGTTTCTCAGTTGTTGGGGTTAGAGTTGTGCTTCCTCTTTGGATCTGTCTCTGGACCTTTCACAGCTCCAGGTCTTACTGTCTCACTTGGGGGAAGGAAGGAAAGGGGGCTGGGGTGGGGGGAGTGTCCTGTTGACTTAAAACCTGTATAGTGAGTTCTGCTGTTCTTCCTGTATGCCACAGGCAAAGGAGGACTAGGCTTCACTTTTCTCCCTTTCTATGGTTTTGCCAGGATGGGGGTCAGGTCTGGGCGGCAGTATTCACAGTTGCCCAGCCTCCAGCTCAGGTCCTCTGTGAGCTACTGGGTGTCTCTATCTGTGCCAGGTGGAGCCTTTAATCCACCAGTTGTGCCGGTCTGTGCAGTGCCCCTCCTCCTAGCTCTTTTGTGAGCCTGCGGGGAGCGATCGGGTCAGTCTCCGGGCGAGCTGTGTGAATCAACTCCCGGGTGAGTGGCGCTAGTCAGCATCCTGGCCAGTGGCATGAATCAGCCGCTGGGGGAGCAGTGCGAATCCTAAATTTTGGTTTTCATGAGGGGAAACGTGGAATACGGTTATGCTGATTTAAATAGAAGTCATAGGGAAGTAGATTTTGGTTTCATAAAAGGAAGCTTTCAACCCAGGCTGGATAGCTTAGTTAACTGACTAGTTGTCCCAATAAACCAAGGTTGTAGGTTTGATCCCCAGTCAGAGCATATACAAGAAGCACCTGATGAATGCATAAATAAATGGAACAATAAATTAATGTTTCTTTCTCTCTTTCTCTCAAATCAATCAATTAAAAACATTTAATAAAGTAAGATGCTAAAGAAAAGAAAAAGAAAGCTTTCAAATAGCTTGGACATTGTCACTGCAGATGTGCTTCCTCTTGAGAGTAAATCTCGTTTCAGTGGAGTGAGAATAACCATGGCTTCTTTTTGGTGAGCACCTAGTACTTGCTAATGCTTTATGTATATTAGTTTCCATTCTAATTCTACCCTGCTAGATAGTTATTCTTTTTTAGACATGAGGAAACTGAGATTCAAATTTAGCGTTCACACAGCTACCTGAATTGGGATTCAAACCTCAATCTCTGGAGCTCCAAAGCCTCTATGTTTTTCTGTGTTATATTTCAAGCAGAATGTCATGAAAAATGTGGTGGAAAAGGCTCTTGGTTTGGGAACAGGTGACTTCCAGAAAAAGAACCATTTTATTAAATGACCAGTGTGCCCAGCACCCTATTCTAGGCATTTTATCTTTCGCAACTATATACAGTATCTATTTTTCTGAGACTGATTCTGTTAATTGCATCAGAAATCTTGTCTTTCTACCATCTTGGTCAATAGTCTTAACCATGCCTTTCTCTTCCCTCACCCTTTCAGAATTTAGAAATAATTGAAATTGGTTTTTGTTGTCACTATGACTGCCATTCTCCCTCTTTCAGGATACTGGCATTTAATAGGCAGAATCAGTGGATGTCCTGCAGTGCTTGGGTAGTCCCTAAACAATGAAGAATTGTCCTACCAAAAATGTCTACTTAGAATTATTTTTAGACTTAGTGGGCACAGTGGCTCTATAATTTCACTCATAGGTCTTAATCAAGCCCTTTAAGACCTAAAATTTTCAACCCTAGTGGTGATCATTTATTTGCCTGATTGGTTGTGCAGAAAGACCTACACAACCAGATGGATGTCTGTTTTAAGTAGGCAGATTGTACAGTGTCTCTGACTACATTCTTTCATCCTTAATTTATATTAGTTTTTTTTAATTTAAAAACTTCTTTATAAGTAGTCAATTATTCATTTCCTTCCTGCAAAGAGGCTATTTTCAGAAAATATTACTTATTCCTTTTTTAAAAAATAAAATTCACCCTAATGGTTTTTGATGTGTTAGAATAAATAATCACCAATTGTGCCCAAAATTTTTGGAGCATTCTTCAACAGGGAAAATGCTTAGTTTTTGTACCTGCGCTGCCTATCCTCAGCAAGCTCTACTGCAGCATGTATATAAATCAATTTGAAACAAACATGATATAAGCTATATTAGTTTTCAATCACTGGTTCATTATTTAACTACTAAGCATGGCAGTAAATAATTAGGTGTGCAAAATAGACCTGTGTTCTTCCAATTAGATAAGAAGTGGACATCTAGAATTTACCATTTTGAGTCCAGTTCTAGGCAGGAAGCTTTAGTGACAGGCAACTGCTGGAGACCAGGATGAGAAAGAAATGTTTTGTGAAAAGGAATCCTAAGTAATTGCTCGACTGCTAAAAATTGCTAGAAGTTCACTGTAGATTACCTTCTGCACTGGGTTGTAATACAACAATAGCAGCTAAGACAACACAGGTCACTAGTTCAATTCCTGATCAGGGCAAGTGCCTAGGTTGTGAGCCAGATCTCCCATTGTGGGGGTGTGAGAGGCAACCAATCAATGTTTCTCTCCCTCTTTCTCCCTCCCTTTCCCTCTCTAGAAGTAAGTAAATAAAATCTTTAAAAAGAAAAAAATTATTTCTTTACTGATGGTAAATTTCTTCCACAATTTACCTTTTAAAACCTAATTATCCAGTATTTTTTAAAATTTTTTCATTTACTAAATGATTTTATAGAGTGAGGAAGGGATAGAAAAAGAAAAATACTGACCAGTTGTCTCCTGAACCTGCAACCCCCGTGTGCGCACTGACCAGGAACTGATCCATCACCTTTTCCATTCGCAGAACAACCCTTCAACCACCTTAGCTACACATTATTCTAAACTTTAAGAATATCCAGCCTGTGGTGGAGTCTTCAAGAATGTCATTACAATAGTGGAAAGGAGTTCTTGTCAAGTTAATTTTGAGTTATTTCAGAGCAAATGCATTTATTTTATCTCAAGGTGGAAATTGGATTAACTGCCACACACAGTAGGTATGTTCAACACACATATCCTTGTCATTATAGAAATTATTAAAATTAGATCTTTTCATTTAATAGGTTTAAATAATCAGGCAAAGCATACTCTCAGGGATCTTTTCTCCCCGCTTACCTGAGGATTTGTTCACTGATTTTTAAAGAGAGAAAGAAAAACATTGCTGTGAGAGTGAAACATCAATCACTTGCCTCTTGTATGCACCCCGACCTGCTGTGGAACCCACAACCTAGGTGTGTGCCTTGACTGGGGATCAAACCCACGTTTTGGGACACAGTACCATACTCCAGCCAATTGAGCGACCTGGCCAGGGCACTCAGGGATTATTTTATTTTATTTTTATTTTTTAATTTATTTTGTTATATTTTTTATTTTATTATAATTTTTTATTTTTATTTTGTTTTTATTTTATTTTTAGGGAGGAGAAGAGAGGGAGAGAAACATCGACGTGCAAGAAAAACTTTGATCTTTTGCCTCTTGCACACCCCCAACTGGGACCTGTCCCGCAACCCAGGCATATGTCCTGACTGGAATTGAACCAGCAACTTTGGTTCTTAGGCCAGCATTCAGTCCACTGAGTCACACCAGCCAGAGCTGTTTTCTTTTTTTTAATGCTCAGACTGCATACTCTTCCAAAGGAAGAAGAGAATAATCATTAGTGGGCAATAGCAGTTGTAAAAGCAACACCAAAAGCTGACTTCATGCTCAGGAGAGAACCTGTGCCCACCTCCTCATGGTTTTGGGTGCTCTACATGTTCAGAGAAACTTCTATAGTAACAAACTATAGAAATGATCCCTGAAAGTATAGTCTTGAGAGTCAGGGGTCTTAAGAACAAACTGATTTATTAAGATATTTGAAATCTTCCGGCCAAGATGGAGGCATAGGTGGATGCACCGTACCTCCACGCACAACCAAGATAGGAACAACAACAATTTAGAAGCAGAATAACATCCAGAACTGACAGAAAATTGATTTAAATGGAAGTCGGATAACCAAGAAGTTGAAATAGACCTGTTCATCCAGACTGGTAGGAGGGGCGGAGTCGGGCAGTTGGGCGCGGGTTGCAGTGTGGAGAGCAGAGTTAGGACTGGGCGCATAAGGCATCCGAGGGTGTGTAAGGCATCTGGGGAGTGCAAGACTGCAGTGAGTGGACCCTGAGTGCGCTTGTGGCGGCTGGCAGGCCCCGGCAGAGGGGTGGCACCCAGCAGACCCAGTGAGGCGGCGATTGTAAGGCAAGGCAGTGCACACAACTCAGGATCCCAGCGCTGGGAAATAGAGCCTTGGGACACTAATCACAGATGCCTGTGGAAGTTGAGGCGCAGGGAGAGACACCCAGCCTCACAGGGGAGGTCCTTGGAGGGTCCCACGGCGTGCACAAGCCCGCCCACACGGGAATTGGCACCAGAGGGGCCCAGTTTGCTTGGGGGAAGCAGCAGAAGGGACTGAGGTCCCACAGAGAACAGAGCAACCACCATAGTTCCCTCTCGACCCCGCCCCCACATACAACCTCACAACCCAGCGACGGGGTGCCCCGCCGTGGTGAATACCTAAGGCTCCGCCCCCTACTGTAACAGGCGCAACTAGACCAAAAAAAAAAGAGAGAGAGAAAGAGAGAGATGGCTCAAACAGAACAAATCAAAGCCCCAGAGCTCATCCTTTTAAGCGACCGAGAAATAGCCAACCTATCAGATGCACAGTTCAAAACACTGGTGATCAGGAAAGCTCACAGAATTGGTTGACTTTAGTCACAAATTAGATGAACAAATGCAGGCTACAATAAGAGAAATAAAGGAAAATGCACAGGGAATCAATAGTGATGGGAAGGAAACTGGGACTCAAAACAATAGAGTGGACCAGAAGGAAGAAAGAAACAACCAAACAGGAAAGAATGGAGAAATAAGAATTCAAAAAAATGAGGAGAAGCTTAGGAACCTCCAGGATATCTTTATAAACGTTCCAACATCCGAATTATAGGTTTACCAGAAGGGGAAGAGGAAGAGCAAGATATTGAAAACTTATTTGAAAACATAATGAAGGAGAACTTCCCCCTTCTGTCAAAGGAAGTAGACTTCCAGGAAGTCCAGGAAGCTCAGAGAGTCCCAAAGAAATGGGACCCAAGAAGGAACACACCAAGGCACATCATAATTACATTAGTCAAGGTAAAAATGAAGGAGAGAATCCTAGAGCAGCAAGAGATAAGGGGACAGTAACCTACAAAGGAGTTCCCATCAGACTGTCAGCTGATTTCTTAAAAGAGACCTTGCAGGCAAGAAGGGACTGGAAAGAAGTATTCCAAGTCATGAAAGGCAAGGACCTACATCCAAGATTGCTCTATCCAGAAAAGCTTTCATTTAGAATGGAAGGGCAAATAAAGTGCTTCTCAGATAAGGTCAAGTTAAAGGAGCTCATCATCACCAAGCCCTTATTTTATGAAATGTTAAAAGGACTTATCTAAGAAAAAGAAGAAGATAAAAAACATGTACAATAAAAACGGCAACAAATTCACAGTTATTAACAATCACACCTAAAACAAAACCAAAAGAAACGAAGCAAACAACTAGAACAGGAACAGAACCCCAGAAATGGAGATCACATGGAGGGTTAGCAACAGGGGAGTGAGAGGAGGAGAGAGGGAGAAAAGGTACAGAGAATAAGTAGCATAGATGGTAGGTAGAAAATAGACGGGGAGGGCAAGAATAGTATGGAAAATGTAGAAGCTAAAGAACTTATGACACATGAACTAAAGGGGGTAATGTGAGTGGGTAGGGGTGGGCAGGGTGGAGGGGAATGAACGGGGGAAATGGGACAACTGTAATAGCATAATCAATAAAATATATTAAAAAAGATATTTGAAATCACTTTTATATTAAATAGGTACAAGTAATATTTATAGTATATGTGAATGTATAGAGAATAACAATAACTACCTGTGTACAACTGAAGTATAGAATTTTTTTTTTTTTTTTTTTTGTAAAAATCTTTGGAAATTTGAAATCATCCTAAGTTTCTATAGGATACATGATTTCCCCTGCCCCCAATATCCACACCTGAAAATAAATGGTTCAAGGGTTTCTTCTTGTTTCTGGAGTTTGAAAGATCATTAGTACCAACACTTAAGGATGAGGATGGTAGAGGAGGCCTTTTTTTTCCCCTTGAAAATCAATCTTTTGTATAGAAAGAAATCTTGCAGGAGGAAAAATTTGTGTGTGTGTTTAGTGTAGGGACAGTGTTACTGATTAGGATCACTTTGATATGATTGCATTCACATCTAAACATTGGCTGGTTGTCTATTTTCTCTCCCTTTTATGTTTTATAGGCCCATAACTCCCCAACTCTTGTATTTTTTTTTTTTTAGCTCTCTGCTGAGGCTGATGCCACTTGACTAGGTAGTTGAGAAATTGTGAAACACCTTGGAATCTCTGGCAATTAGGATAAAGAAGTATAAAGAGAATGTCCAGGCAGGAACAATTTTGGAATCTTCAGTACTTGGAAATGATTCTTGAATTGGTAGGCTCTAGGATGGTTATTACACATGTAGATGATTTAATTAATACAAAAATCTTGTAAGTTGCCAAAAACACCTTGTGTATAGGTCATTTTTGGATGTCTTAGGAGGACAATAAATATAATACAGGTACTTATAGGGACTCTGAGAAAGTAGTTGGGGGTACCTGCCAATAATTAAGCTAGCAAATTCTGAAATGTTCATTTTCTTGTGTTAAGGGTATTTTTAATAGAGATTATTTCCACATCAAGTTTTAATATTCATTTTTGTTATATTTTCTGATATTTCTTTATTTTATTTAAATCATTTTATTTTGTTAGTAGTCTGTTGGCTTCACCCAAAAAACAACAGCTGGTCACTCTGTGTTGCATCCTGTCAAGGCCTGGCAGGTCCACTCTAGATTTGGGGAGACAGAAGAAAATTCGAGGAGCCATGGGGATGCTTGACATGCCTTTATTCATGGGTAGGCGAGCCACACATGCTGCAAGCTGTGTGTCTCTCTCATGAGAAGCCCCTACTGCCTTAGGTACTAGAGGCAAAGAAAACCAGCTTCAAGCTAGAAAATTATATAAAATAGCATAATTCTGCACTTGTAAACCCATTGCATTCATAGGAACAGTTTATCAGACCCAGTCTCAAGGCTATGAGAATAGCACTTATCAGGCCCATTTAAGGTTATGGGAACACTGCTTCCCTTAGTTACCCACACACCTGGGTGAGAAAGCCAGACTAACTCTACTTACCCTACACACTCAATTCAGAAGGATTTTCAGGACCTACCTTAGTAGAAGTGAATTGAAAACCGAATTCTTAATATTGGCAGCAATAATCTTGTCAATTGAGATCTATACTTTTGACTATCTAAACAAACCTTACTTATCCTTGTGTCCATTTTAAATTGTAAGTCATAGTTCAGGGATAATACTAAATGATAAAATCGGTATGTTCTCTCTCTAAAAGTATTAAGAATATTTTTCTTTTCATATTGGATACTACAGGAAGAAAATGAATCACTGGAATAAAATCAATTCACAAAGCTTATTTCATTTTAATTAGCACTTCATTTAAATGAATTTAGTAGATTCAACATCATGGTAAGGAACAACAACAAAAAGATATCAAGGTATATCAAGATATCAAATTAATCAACAGACATATCTGGAATTTCTTCTCTTTTCCAGGCATTATACTAGGCATTAGCAAAAATGAATTAAACCTCAAGAAACTGACAAGGTAGTAGTATAAGTCAGTTAATAGAATGGGAATTAAATATGGGAAAGAGAGAAGTGGGCTGAAATCATTAGGAAAGCCTTCTTGGAGAGACAGGGACTTGAGCTAACCTCTAGGATGGGTAATTTGGGTGATAAGGAGAGGAGGGGTAGGCGTTTTTACTTATAACTAGCATAGACTTAAATTAATACATTTCATAATATTCTATTTCACTTGCAAAGATGAGGGTAGAATGACCTAAAGAAAACTGGCAACTACTTAAGAATTTGGGTTACATTTTAATGAGTTTGTTAATTGAAAGTTATTCAGGGTCTTTTTTTTCTAAATTCTGCCATACTTCCCATTGGCATTCTAGTTCTAACACCAGGGTAGCATTCTGCTGGCATGTTATAATTTCCTCTAAACTCTTTCTTAGTGTTGCTGGAAATATCCTACTAATTAGTAGAAGTGATCCCACTAATCACTCTCAGACTACTTTGATGATTTTATTAGAAGCAGAATAAGCATGGTAGTTGAGCAAGATGGCTAGAACTCTATTTGACTGTGTAACTTCCTTTTATTAAAAGGTGATGCTATGGAGCCTTCAGAAAGCCCGGCCACTCTGGATTACAAATTTACAGGAGGATGAAACAGAAGAAATGAAGAGCCCACAATCACCCAGTCAGCTTTTAAACCCTGCTTTAGCTCATTCTGTGTCCGTGGCATCGTGTGGTAATATTTTTAGTTGTGGTGCAGAAGATGGTAAGGTTCGAGTCTTCAGGGTGATGGGAGTTAAGTGTGAACAAGAACTGGGATTTAAAGGCCACACTTTGGGGGTATCCCAGGTCTGCTTTCTGCCAGAATCTTATTTACTGCTTACCGGAGGGAATGATGGGAAGATAATGTTGTGGGATGTAAGCAGTGAACTTGAGAAAAAAAAGATAAGTCCTAAAAAACAGAAGAGTCCTACAAAACATACCCACAGAAAGAACACTAAAAGAGCAACTTATACCAAGCAGGGTAAAAACAGTAATACCTCAGTAACAGATGAAGCACAGGGCGAATTTTTACCAAAGCTAAGTATTGAACATGGAGAAAAAGTGAACTGGCTCTTGAGTACAAAAATAAAGGGTTGCCAAAGTATATTAGTAGCTGATCAAACTAGTTGTATATCTGTATATCCCTTAAATGAATTTTAAATCCAATAAAAAACATTTGAAAAACTGTGCTGAACTTTTTAGGTTTAAAAAAATGCTGGTTTTTTTTCTTTGTTTAAACTGTCATATGTAGAATAATACTATTTCATCATATAAATTTTAAACGTCTGAGCAAAAGAAGATAGTTGGGTAATACTTCACATAGTAAATGACATTAAATTTTAGGAAAAGGGAACTAACATTTGTTGAGTACTGAATATATACCATTGAGTTTACATGTATTTAATTTTTTATTCCAAATCATTGATTTCCTCCTGTTTTATTGCCATAGGAACTGAAACTCAGAGATGTTAAGTAACTTGAGAACTGAGGAGATGTACAAGTACAATTACTTGCCTGTAAAGAATCTCAGGTGTCTTGTCAAACCTCCTGCCTTAGGGACACCCACGCTGATCCAAATGTGGTCACTACATTAGTTATAACATGAGTTATTTCCGATCCTAAGATGCTGTGAGGAGCCTTACCAGGTTGCAAGAGGAAACCTGTTCTTGTTTGTTCTGTGTAAAGTGCAGAAGGCTTTGTTGACAGTTTACCTTTTGCTATTTCTAAGAAGGTTTTAGGGTCAAATCAGTTTAGGATACCATGCAGCAATTCAGGCTATGTTGCTGGTAGGACCAAGAATAATCTAAAGTCCCAAATAAGTTTAAGATATAAGATATAAAAGAGATAGAAGGGGTAGAAAATAGAGGTCAAGATAGTGTGTCAATACTAAGTTTATTCTCATAATTATCTGGATTGCTGTCTTTCTTGCATATTCTTTCAGCTTGTTTATATATCCTACTCTTATATTCCAAGTGTTGAAGAGAGAATCTGATTATCCTTGTTTGAGAAGAACTTTTTGATAAGTTCAACTTTAGTCAGAACACTTTTTGCAAGTGATAGAAACCAAATTTGAATTTGCTTAAGGGAATAAAAAGGAATTTACTGATTCATATACCTGAGAAGCCCAATGACAGTTGTCATGTACTGCTGGGGTAGCTAAGCTGATAGGATGTGAGTGTATAGGTGCCCTTCTTTGTGGATAGTCTTTCCTAGAAGTGAAGAGGTAAAATTCTCAGTAATTTTCAGCTTGGAAACAGTCATGCCTTAAACAAGTATATTCCTGGAGCCTCTTCTTTTTTTATTTTATTTTTTCTTTTTCAGATTTTCTTTTTTTAAGATTTTATTATTTATTTTTAGAGAGGGGAAGAGAGAGAGACAGACATCAGTGTGTGGTTGCTTCTTGTGTGCACCCTACTGGGCACCTGGCCCACAACCCAGGCATGTGCCCTGACTGGAAATTAAACCAGGCATTCAATCACTGAGCCACACCAGCCAGGGCACTGGAGCCTCTTTTTTTTTTTTTTTTTTTTTTTTAAAGCTTAAGCTATTTAAATGAGCTAATTTTTTTAAACTTAAAACTAAAAGAATCCTGACCAATTAAGTGGGCAATCAATAAATATTGTTTAGTGATCTCACTTGGAATTTAAGGAAAGGAGAATACCATCTTGGCCCTAAAAAATTTATTGACAAAGGACCCTAGCTTGAACACTACAGACACAAGATTCTAATCCCAAACCTAAGGCCATGTTGGGCCTTATTTCCTCACTTGAAAGTGAAGGGGTGAAGTTAAGATATCTCCTAAGGGAATATGCCACTGTTTTATGAAATGAAAACATCTCTATAATACTGTGCTTAGCCAGTAATTGTAATATTTATTAAAATGTCAGAAAGGACTAATTATCATTGGTCAATCTCTGATGGCTTCAGAGGGATTTTCTCAAAAATTACCCAAGTACAGCATCATTTTACCTATTGAGCCTGAATAATTTTGTGTGAGCAAGGTATGATGTAATATTTAAGCCAGGTTGAAACAGTCTTAAACATCTTTTGGTTGTTGATAACACATACCCACCCAGACTGCCCAAGCAAAAAGGAAATTTTACTCTCAAGACGTGGGTGGGGAAGCAGGATTCTCTCTCTCTTAATTCTCACCCAAGTATATGTTTATTGATTTTAGAGAGGAAGGGAAAAACATCGATTGTCTCTGCTTCTTTCTACATAATGGCTTTCACTTGACAAAAGATGCCTTTCAGCATCATCCCATACAATTCTAGAAACCAAGCGATTTGTGTCTGTGTTCCACTTCTCCTAAGAGAATTTGATTGGTCCAACTTAGTCGAGTGCCTACCTGATCCTATCAGGTCTGATGGTGGGGGTGGCTGGTGTTGCTTATTATTAACATTGTCAAAGGGACATATCCCAATTGGTGGGAGGTAGTTCTCAGAGAAGGGGAGCATGGATTAAACCAGTAATTTCAAAAGATCTACAATTAGTGATATTTTGGTAAATTTACAGTGAAAATGATATGCAAAATTAACCATTCTCAGGTCAGCTGTTTTGCTGCAGTTTGACTCAACTTGCAAGTAACAGAGATGTCCAAGGTACTTTAGTTAATGAGAGTTTGAGAAAACATACAAGTAGGGAAGTAAGCAAAAGAAAGCACCACAGCCTAGGCTTATAGAGAAATGGGATATTATTATAAATGTAGTTTAGCTCTAGTAGTCAGCCAGCCATTCAGACAACAAATAAGAACTTAAGTGGTCACCCATCTGAAGTGGGCTTCTGATGTCCCCCATCTGTAGTAAGCTGAAAATGCCCTTCAAAGATAGCAGGTCCTAATCCCTGGCACGTGTAATTGTTACTTTATTTTGTGAAAGGATCTTTGCCAATATAATTTAAGTTACAAATTGTAAAAGAATGTGTTAAAGGAACATAACCATAGTAATTATACTTGCTTTTCTATTTTTATTAGAGTGTAAGATGCTTCAGGGCAATGTTTTTGCCCTATTCCATTTCCAAAATTATGATCTAGTCTGTCCTGGACCACCCCCACCCCCAACTCACACAAACAGTACTCATTAAATATTAAATGAATCAAGGGAGATCCAGAGGGTGCAAATGTTAAGATTAGATGTGGATAGAAAAAAGTAATGAAGGTTAACCTGAAGGAAACCGGTGGCAGGATTGCCTGGCAACCAGACTGAACCTGTTGCTTATGCTTCAGGTTATATTTATCACCAGAAGTCAGGGTTACACTCAGCTCTTCCAACCAATGTTAAATTTACATACACCCAGACATACTCATTTCACATTTAATACTCCCTCCAAATTACTATCATTTCGTGTTCCATCATGGACAATCCTGAGGCTGATACAGTTCTGCCCAGTTGCTTCTCCCTGCCAAGAGCAGAAATACCTTTAAGATTAATCAATCATCCTCTGGCAGAATTATGTATAATCCTGGTGCATTAACCTATGAACAGCTCTTCCTTAACCTGTTTTCCTATTTATAGGCAGAAAATTATAGAAGAAAAACAGTAATATGTGGCACATATGATTTGCATGTGTGTATGTGTATTGTCTGCACTATTAAAGTGAAATTCCATGACACTTGATCTTCAAAATACATCAGTATACATCTCCTAAAAAAGACACTCCAGTATAACCATAATACTGATAATCATATTTAAGAAACTTAACAGTAATCCACATTCTTGCTCTTGACCAGTCAATATCATCCTTACTGCACTAGTGTCATGGTAGAAGCTAGAACTGCAAAAGACAGACTTTTCAGCCATGAGCAAAGCTTAAGGAGGTGAAAATCTGGGGCTAAGCAGGACCTTGTGGCTCAGTCTAAAATCTCGCTACAGAGGGTCTCTTTTTGTAGTCAGCTGTCTTCCTGTGGGGTGATCCCAGAGGGGAAGAGTGCCCCTTCCACTAGGCTAAGGTTAGTTTTAAAGTAAGTTGCCAAGCCAAAGGGACATTGTAGAAGAGTAAACAAGGTTCCCTGCTATCACCACCACCACATGGGGCATATTCCAAACAGAGGAGCAGAATTTAATCTAGGCCCAGGAAAGGATGTGGGAGAAGTTCAGAACAATTCAACACCTGGAGAGCCTCTGCTATACCCTGGAATTCTTGGTGGAAGAAAGGGCTGGGCTAAGGTTTAATAGAGCCTCCATCAGCTCCTCTTAATCAAAAACTGTTTGGGAGAGGTGACAAAATCGCTTGGGCATGACTTCCTATAATCATTCTAGCCAATGAATAAAGAAACATCCAGAGCATGCAATGATCAATTAAAAACAAGTTCTATTAACAGGTCACAGGGAGGTAGGTAGTGACCTAAAAATTGAGCAATAAATAAATAAATAAATGTTGAGTACATTTTTGAAAGTTTCTTTAGCTACTGTATTTAAACCTAGAATTTCCAGAAAGTAACCCGTCAAATGTGACTTATTATGAATGAAATACAGTGAAAGAAAGTATAAGAATTTTATGCTGAGTCCACAGATTCAACAAAATCTGCATCTACTTTTCCTTTTTAGAAAGATTTTATTTATTTATTTTTAGAGAGAGGAGAAGGTAGTGAGAAAGAGAGGGAGAGAAATATCAATGCCTGGATGCCTCTCCTTTGCAGCACTTACTGGGGGCCTGGCCTGCAACCCAGGCATGTGCCCTGACTGGGAATTGAACTGGCAACCCTTTGGTTTTCAGGCCAGCAGCACTCACTCCACTGAGCCACACCAGCCAGGGCTGTATCTACTTTTCAAACCTGAATTTACTCATAACAATTTGTTACACTCTCAGGAGTTTAATTATTGAATTCATTAAGTATTATATCTGGGATGAACAAGATTGCTTATTGTGTTACAAGCCAATGTGTGGTTATATGTCAGTATTAAAAATTATTAAGAAAAAATTATTGAGAGCTCTGGCCCAGCAGCTCAGTGCTTAGAACATCGTCCCCATACGCCAAGGTTGTAGGTTCCATCTCTGGTCAGGGCACATACAAGAACCACCCAATAAATGCATAAATAAGTGGAACAACAAATTGATGTTTCTCGCCCACCCTTTCTCTCTTTAAAATCAATGAATTTTTAATTATTAAAGGTATAAAAGGCAACTATGAAACTTGGATCTAATCAATGAATTCAGTAAAGTTTCAGGATATAAAATCAATACACACATGTCAATTGCTTTTCTATACACTAACAATGAAACATCTGAAAAAACCTATTCCATTCACACTAGAATCAAGAATAATAAAAATACCTAGAATAAATATAACCAATGAAGTGAAAGATATGTAAGATGAAAACTGTAAGACTGCTGAAAGAAAAAAACAGATGGAAGGGCATCCCATGTTCATGGATTGAAAGAGTTAATTTAATATTGTTAAAATGTTCATGTTATTCAAAGCTGTCTAGATTCAACACAATCCCTACCAAATTTCCAGTGGCACTTTTTACAGAAAAAGAAAAAACAATCCAAAAATATTTATGAAGCCACCTGAATAGCCAAAGTAATACTGAGGAAGGAGAACAAAACCAGAGGCGATCTCACTTTCTGATTTCAAGTGACTACAAAGATATAGTAATTAAAACAGTGTGATACTTAAAAAGTATGGTACTGGCATAAAAATAGACACATAAGCCAATGGAACAAAATAGAAAGCTCAGAAAAATATATATATAAAATTAATATTTGATAAGAGAACCAGAAACACCCTGTGGGAAAAGGATAGTCTCTTCAATAAGTGGTGTTAGAAAAACTGGATAACTACATGCAAAAACATGAAATTGGACCCCTATCTTCCACCACTCAAAAAAAATTAACTTGGATCAAAGACTTAAACATAAGACCTGAAACCGTAAAACTGATAGGGAAGAAGGTCCTCAAAATGACTTGACAATGATATTTTGAATATGACACTAAGAGCACAAATTACTAAAAAGCAAAAATCAACAAGGGACTACATCAAACTTAAAAACTTCTGCACAGCAAAAGAAACAATTTTCAATACAATGAAAAGACCACCTACAGAATGGGAGAAAGTTTTGGCAAACTATGTATTGGATGAGAAGTTAATATCCAAAATATATAAAGAACTCATATAACTCAAAACCAAAAAAAAAAAAAAATCTGATCTTTTAAATATACATGTTTCCAAAGAATATATCCAAATGGCTGACAGGTACATAAAAATGTGCTGAGGAACACTAATTATCAGGGAAGTGCAAATCCAAACCAAGGTGAATTATCACCTCACACCTGTAAGAATGACTACCATCAAGAAGACAGAGATAAGTGTTGGTGAGCATGTTGGAAAAAGGGAACATTTGTGCATTGTTGATAAGATTTTAAACTGCCTGAGCCACTGTGAAGAACAGTATGGAGGGTCCTCAAGAAATTAAAAATAAAATGTAATTTTATTAGTTGTAATTTGGGTTGTATTTAATATGTAGATTTGTTTTGATTTTATAGTTGCATAAGACTTCTAAGAAGTTTATACCTAATATTGGGTTTGGACATACAAAAGCAACATACTAAAGTAATTTTAGTACAATAATTCTAAAAATCTTAGTTTTTATTATTTTGAAAATATACAACATAGTTACAACTAAAATGTAGAACAACCATCATTCAGAACCATCAGAAATTGGGTGGAATGGAAGTCTCACAACTGTGGAATTAAAGACACCATATTGATCCAGGATGGTATGAGGGGGCAAAGATGCTGAACGGGCTGGTCCCTCACCCATGTGTGATAGATAAAAATATGGGAGGGATATCTTGGGAGCCAGGAGTCCCAGCCCCACACCAGGCCCACCAGTGCAGGGTTCCAGTGGCAGAAAGTTAAGTCCCCCACAACTTCTGGCTGTAAAAAACAGGTATTGAGTTAATGGAAGAGACTGCTGGAACCCCCAAGCAGTTCCTCTTAACTCACACATAGCCTCACCTACTCAGGCTCACACTGAATTCCGTACTGGGGAAGCAGCTTGAAAGACAGTGGTATACAAGGAGAAACTGAAGTGTCTGGCATTGGGGCCAGCAGAGGCCTCTACCCTTTGATAAACTCTTCCCCCACAGAGCCAGTAAGCTGGTGCCATATCTGAAACTCCATCAACGTGGCTAACATTGACGTTCCTTCGAGGTCCTCAGAGACTCCAGCCCACCCAACTTGCCCACTGAAGCTGCTTTTCCGTGTGAGTGGCTGGTCTTGGCTCATGTTGCACAACTTCCTAAATCCTCTCAAGCAACAGCCAGCCTCAGTGAGCCCCCAGCTCCCATACCTCTTTCCAAGTGGCCCCAGGCCTGACACAAGCAGCAGCCAGCCTAGATTCACAGTTTGGCTGAGAATCTCCAAGCCCGGCATAAGTAGCAGCCATCTCAGATTGCTTTACAGTTCAGGAAGGGTGGCCCAGGTGGGGGCTTTCCCTTGGCCTGTACAACCTAGGACAGTGCACCTGGACAGCTACAGACCATGTTGGAGTACCACCACCCTGCTCCTGCACAGTTGATCTTCCATGGAGGGCAGAGGTTGGTCGTCAGTAGTCACAGTCTTAAGTCCTTGCAGCTGACTGGCTTGGGTAAATCTCTCCCATTGATCTTCCAACAACAACCAAGGCTCAACTACAAGAGGAGGGTGTACTCAGCCCACACAAAGGGCACACCTCGAGTACCCAGCTTGGGTGATAGGGGAGGCTGTGTCACTGGACCCTATAGGACACATACTAGATTAAGCCATGCTACCGAGACAGAGAGTCAAAGCAGCTCTATTTAATACATAGAAATAAACAGGGAGGCTGGCAAAAGGATGAGACGAAGAAATATGACCCAAATGAAAGAATGCATCTGGATCAAAACTCCAGAAAAAGAGCTGAACAAAATGGAGATAGGCAATCTATCAGATGCAGAGTTCAAAACAATGGTTATAAGGATGCTAAAGGAACTTAGTGAGGACCTCAGCAGCATAAAAAAGACCCAGTCAGAAATGAAGGATACACTAATTGAAATAAATAACAATTTACAGGGAAACAACAGAAGAGTGGATGAAGCTGAGAATTAAATCAATGATCTGCAACATAAGGAAGGAAAAAATAACCAGAACAATGAGAAGAAAAAATTTTTTTTTAATGAGAATACTATAAGCAACCTCTAGGACAACTTCAAGAGATCCAACATTTACATCATAGGGGCGCCAGAAGAAGAACAAGAACAAGAAATTGGAAATCTGTTTGAAAAAATAATGAAAGAAAACTTCCCTAATTTGATGAAGGAAATAGACATGCAAGTCCAGGAAGAAAAGAGAGTCCCAAACAAGATGAGTGCAAAGAGAGAATCTTTTTTTTTTTTAACTGTAAAACCCTTTTAATAAAACTGTCTCTATCACGGCAAAAATACATATTTATAAGACTGTCAGAAAGAATAGGCTATTTCCAACATTATGCCATTTGTTTATGGAGCCCCCAAGAAAAATTGATCACTCAAGAGAAAGAAATCCGCTGAAGGGCTCACGAGAAAACGTTCCACCCTACAGAGTTAGTTTCAGGCAGACTTTTCTTGAGCTGGTTGCTGGCTGACCCCAGGTGTATCAACAAAGACAGTGGCTGGCACCTTGCTGCTACTTTCATACACGTATTCTGGAAACAGCTTACCCCTCTCCTTGGGGTAAAATGTGGCTTCTTAGGTTTGCAAGAATTCAGGCTGCACTTGGCCACTTTCCGGAATTCTTTGGTGTGTGGGTCTTGGGGCACTGCATCTCACACCAGCTGATGGGAACCATCTGCACACCCGATTCACTGTGAGCCACCACCACTCCCAGCTCATTCTCAGCCATGGTCAGGAGGTAGTTGGACTGTGCGTCACCTAGGGAGATCACTTTGGCCAAGACAATGTCACCTGGGCGAAAACTCTTAGAAATTTCAACCTTGTCTTTTTCAGTAGCTCGAACATCTTCCTTGCGGATAGTTCCTCGAAAAGAGTTTTTAAGTGGTGTGGACCCCACATACAGGATGTGCACTTTGGCAAAGTGTGAATTGATGCTAGAGACTTTACATGTTACAATAGCTCCCACATCTGGCAGTAACTGGGACTCTGTTTCTCTCATCACAGACATGACAGGAAGCGTGCCGTTCTCGCTGCTCTTTGTCACGCAGCCAGCAAGCAATGAAAAGATGTAGCTGTGTTGGGTGTAAGTGCCACTGCCTGGGCTGCCCTCCTCCAAGTTACACAGATGTTCACCTGGGACGCAGTACCTCACGGGTGGCGCCATGACTGCCACTTTCACCGGCCAGAGGAAAAGCAACAAAGAGAGAATCTTAAAAGCAGCAAGGGAAAAGCTTTTAGTCACCTACAGGAGAGTTCCCATAAGACTGTTGGCTGATTTCTCAAAAGAAACTTTGCAGGCCAGAAGGGATTATCAAGAAATATTCAAAGTTATGAAATACAGGGACGTACAGTTAAGATTGCTTTACCCAGGAAAGATATCATTTAGAATAGAAGGGAAGATAAAGAACTTCCCAAACAAGAAAAAACTAAAGGAGTTCATTGTCACCAAACCATTATTATATGAAATGTTAAAATGACTAAGAAAAAGATCAAAACTATGAACAATAAAACAGCAAAGAAAATATCAACAATTTAATCTAAAAAACTAAGCAAACAAGAAGAACAGAGACAGAATCATGGATACAGAGAGCGTTTTGATGGTTGCTAAATGGGAGCAAGGGTGTGGAGGAATGGATGAAGAGGTGAGGAGGTTAAGAAGTACAAATAAGTAGTTACAGAATGGCCATGGGGATGTAAAGTACAGTGTAGGAAATGGAGTAGCCAAAGAACTTTTACACATGACCCATGGACGTGACCAACGGTTCAGGGATTGCCTGAGGGAGTGGGGGGGTGCTGGGTGGAGGGTGCAAAGGGGCAAAAATCAGGACAACTCTAATATAATCAACAAAATATAAATAAATAAATAAATAAATAAATACACACACACACACACACACAGGGTCTGGCAGAAGTAACGTCTACTTGAGTATGGTCGGTAGGGCGTGAGAATGTCTCACACAACATGGATAGCAATTTGAACATTTCACCTAAAATGTCATGTGGGGCATTTGAGTATGATATTGTTATGTTACAGAATTACATGTTTATGACTTTATAATAAAATATTTTATAGTAAAAAGGGGTGTATTTTGTGCTGGCTCCTATATATATGTCACTAAAGCTTGAATGTGTGTGCTTGTAGATTGTGTACCAAAAATCCTCTTGTGTAACTTGTAGCATCTCCTGGACAGACTAGGACTAGTTCAGTGATGTTGCTGGGGAATATAGGGAAATAGCAAGATTGAAACCCATAGTTTGTCTGAAAGTGGGTATTCTGGAGGAGCACAGAGGGTTTTTCAGTGTAAATTCTAAGGTAGCGAGGAAAGTTGTCACATTATCTGTAGGTGGTATAGGAGTCAAGAATGAAGTCCAGCTTTCTGCTTTCAGTGACCTTGTTGATCCTGATGTCATCCTGGTAGGGAGCACAAGCAGGTGAGCAGGTTTGACTACTCAAACCTACCTTACCTATCCTGTCTAGTCATTCTGGTATCGTTATCACCAGTTCTCCAAAGTGGCACATAGCTGCTGTGTAGACTCTGTGGTTGCATGTGACAGTATCCCACTGGAGAGACAGGAATGATTTTGGGTCTGTTTACTGGGGCAGCCAGAGGGGCAATTAGAGGCACTTCTCTTTCTGTTTTTCTTAAACCTCTTAATCTATGACTTGCCCTCTTTAAAAATGTGCTCTAATTTTCTAATATATGTTACTGCTCTCCATGGAGCATTACATTTTCAGTTCTTAGAATTTTCAGTATTTGCCCTTTGAGTATTGCTCTGTGGAGGTTCAGCGCCCCTCAGAGACACGATCACCAAACTCTCCTGGATTGTCAGAATTCATTTATTTATTTTTAGAGAGATGGGAAGGGAGGGAGAAGGAGAGGGAGAGAAATATCGATGTGTGAGAGATACATCAACTGGGTTGTCTCTTGCACACCTCCAACTGGGGACCTGGCCTGCAACCCAGGCATGTGCCCTGACTGGAAATCCAACTGGTGACCTTTCAGTTCACAGGCTGGCATTTAATCCACTGAGCCACAGTAGTCAGGGTGGTTGTCAGAATTTTGATGGATTCAAATTATTCAACTTGATTAGCCACTACCTGTACTTTTTCTATTTTTTTTTTCTTTTCTAGGTGAGGTGGGTGATTAGCTCCTTCTCAACTATTTTATTGTCTTGCTTTCTTTCATGTTGATAAGGAATTTTTCATTGCTGTAATATTCAAATTAAAAAAATTGGTCTAAAGCCTTTAAAATTAATCTAGTTTGAATTTTTTTTAATTTTTAAAATTTGTCCTTAAAATGTTATCTTCCAGGGTCATAGAACACTTGTTTATATTTCTTTTTTTTTAGCTTCCATTGTACTTTTTTAAAATTTTATTTTAATTGTTGTTGCAGTACAATTTTCTATCTTTTACTCCCATTCCAACCCACCCACCTAGCCCTCCCCGCCCTCCCATTTCCACCCACCCCTAGTTTTTATCCATGTGTCCTTTATACTTTTTCCTGTAAACCCTTCCCCTTTTCCCCTGAAATTCCCTTGAAATTCCCTCTCTTCTACCCTCTGAACTCTGTCAGTATGTTTTTTATTTCAGTGTCTTTGGTTATATTTGGCTTGTTTCTTTGTCTTGTTTAGGTTCCTGTTAAAAGTGAGATCATATGGTATTTGTCTTTCACCGCCTGGCTTATTTTGCTTAGCATAATGCTCTCCAGTTGCATCCATGATGTTGCAAAGGGTAGGAGCTCCTTTTTTCTTTCTGCTGCATAGAATTCCATTCTGTAAATGTACCATCATTTTTTGATCCATTCATTTACTGATGGGCACCTAGGTTGCTCCCAGCACTTGGCTATTGTAAATTGTGCTGCTATGAACATTGGGGTGCATAGGTTCTTTTGGATTGGTGTTTCAGGGTTCTTAGGATATAATCCTAGCAGTGGAATTGCTGGGTCAAAAGGCAGATCCATTTTTAGTTTTCTGAGAAAATTCCATACTGTTTTTCATAGTGGTTGTACCAGTCTGCAATCCCAACAGTGCACTAGGGTCCCCTTTTCTCCACCTCTTCAACACTTGTTGTTTGTTGATTTGTTTGTGATCATGGCCATTCTGACTGGTGTGAAGTGGTATCTCATTGTGGTTTTAATTTGCATCTCTCTGATAGCTAGCGATATTGAGGTTCTTTTCATGTGTCTCTGGATCCTCTGTATGTCCTCTTTGGAAAAGTGTCTGTTCAAGTCCTTTTTCCATTTTTTAATTGAGTTGCTTGTCTTCTTGTAGTGGAGTCATGTAAGTTCTTTATATTGTTTATATTTCTGAATTGTTATTAAACTCTACTATCCCACTACATACTTTCTTTGTTTATCACATTTCCATCATTGGGTATGGCTATTTCTTCAAAGGATGTCTTCATTTCCTTCAAAGCTTATGTCTTTTGAAAATGAGGTGTCTTCATAATCCTGACTGCAAATCAAATTGACCAGTGAAAATTTTAAAAATATCTAGATGCCTGGGTCCTAGTCCCTCAAAAACCTGAATCAGTATAGATTATAGAGGTTTAATAGGTTGCAGATCAACTCGCTCTTCAAAAATACCAAAACTTTTGGCTTATATATTTTTAAATGGACTTTCAGTCAAAACAGATAAATCCAGTGCTCCAGATCTCCCACAATCACATCAGAATTACAACTAAATTTCAGAACAACCACAACACCTGAAATCTGGCTGAATGAAAGTCCTACAAGTAGGGATTTAAAGAAGTCACATCAAGACTTGTAGGAGGGTTGGAGACATGGAATGGGCTGGTCCCACATCCACATGTGGTGGATAAAAATCAGGAGGAATATCTGGCTGCTGAGACCCCCCTGAGGAGCAAGGGGTCCCAGCCTCACAACAGGCCCCCTAGCCCAGGTTTTCAATGCCAGGAAGATAAGTTCCCACAACTTCTGGCTATAGAAACCAGCAGAGATTGAGGTTGAGGGAGACAGAGGGCTCTGAGGGAGATGGAGCAGCTTGAAAGGCACCAGGAACATATGGAGAGGAACTGACTTGTCTGGTATCAGAAGGAGAACCATGGGTAGTGGGGGCAGCTTTCTCCCAGACAAAAGTACTGGCAGAGGCCATTGTACCTTTTTTGAGACACCCCTCAACACACACACAGCTAGCAGACAGGTGCCACATCTGAATCTCCATCCACCAGGTGCACATTGTCGCCCTCCCGTGTGATTTCCTGAGACCCTGCCCCAACCAACTTGCCAGCCCACTCAAGCTGTTTCCAGACCTTCAGGAGGTATTCATTTTTCTCTATGGTGGCAAATGAGGTTTCAAATAGTGGCTGCTCCATCAATACACAGCATGAATGAGAACTAAAACTGTTTTATTTTAACTTTTTTTTAAATGACAAAACCAAATGCTAGTAACAATTAGAGAACTAGATCTGTCATTCATTGCTGTGAAAATGGTGCTGCCACTCTGAAGAACAGTTCAGCAGTTTCTTACAAAACTAAGCTTGCCATTGCCATATGACCCAGAAATTGCACTCCTGGGCATTTATCCCAGAAAAAAAAACACATGTTCACATGAAAACTGGTACACAGATATTTATAGCAGCTTTATTTGTGATAGCCCCAAACTGGAAAGAGCCCAGATTTTTTAAACAGGGTAATGATTTTTAAAAAAACTGTGATATATTCACACAGTGGAATGCTACTCAGAATAAAAAGGAACAAACTATATAAACATCCAGATTTTCAAATTTATTCTCATGAATTTGTTGATAATATCCTCTTAGCTTTTTAATACCTGTTTACATGTATAGTGATGTCCCCTTCTTCAATCCTGTTATTGCTTCTCTGGTTTCTCTTTCTTAGTAGTCTTATCAGTAGCATTTCAGTATTAATAGCCTTTCAAAGAACCAGTGTTTGCCTTTGATAATTCTATTATTTGTTTTCTTTTTCCCTATTCTACTATCTTTAGATTTAATATGTTCTTTTGCTAATATCTTAAGATGAACACTTAGCTCACTTATTTTTCAGCTTTTTCTGCATATATACATTTATATTAATTATCCAGAATAGACAAATCAATAGAAACAGTCAAAACTAATGTATAACTAGCCCTGGCTGGTGTGGCTCAGTGGATTGAGTGCTGGCCTGCAAACCAAAGGATCACCGGCTTGATTCCCAGTCAGGGCACATGCCCAAGTTGCAGGCCAGGTCCCCAGTTGGGGGCATATGAAAGGCACCACACAGTGATATTTCTCTCATCTTTCTCCCTCCCTTCCCCTCTCTCTAAAAATAAAATAAATAAAATCTTTAAAAAAAACTAATGTAGAATGAGACATTAACATGAAAAATATCTTTTCCCTTCTAAACTCAATACTTCTGGTACCAGATGTGTGGGTTTTTTCACATTGAGTAATTCTGCAGTTCTCAGCAGACACGGGCTGGATGTGCTACAATTTAACTCAATTTTAAAACTATCCAACTGGAGTTCTGACCAAGAAGGAGGCTTAGGTAGAAATGTTTCACTTTTTTGCACAACCAAAAGAAGGATAACAACCAATTTAAAAACAATAAACAACCAGAAGTGCCAGAAGATTAAACTGCATGGAATTCTGACAACAGAGGAGTTAAAGAAACATTCATCCAGACAGGTAGGAGGGGTGGAGACACAGAGCCCAGTGAAGCAGATGCACACCAAGGCCTCGAACCACACAGATGAGGTGGGGCTGGCTGAATAGGAAACTAAAGACTCAAAACCTCTAGCTGTAAAACACTGTAGGAGTTGTGACTGCAGGAAAAACTCCCAGTCTCATAAGAGAGTTTGTTGGAAAGCGGGACTAGGGCAGAGCAAGCAAGTGGCATTGTTACCTCTCTGATCCCTCCTTCACATACAGCACCACAATGCAGTGAAGAGGGTTGTCCTACCTGATGAGTACCTAAGGCTCTACCCCTTACAACATAACAGTTGTCCTGAGACAAAGAAATATGGCCCAAATGAAAGAACAGAGCAAAACTCCAGAAAAAGAGTTAAGTGATGAAGAGATAGCCCACCTATCTGATGAAGAGTTGAAAACACTGGTAGTCAGGATGCTCAGAGAATTGATTGAGCTTGGTTGCAAAATGAAGGAAGAAAGCTACCCAAAATGAAATAAAGCAAAATATACAGGGACCAACAGCGAAGGGAAGGAAACCAGGACTCAAATCAACGATTTGGACCAGAAGGAAGAAATAAACATTCAACCAGAACAGAATGAAGAAACAAGAATTCAAGAAAATGAGGAGAGGCTCAGGAACCTCCAGGACAACTACTAGGGGTACTAGACAAAGAGGAAGAAGAGCAAGAAATTGAAAACTTACCTGAAAAAATAAAGAAAGAGAACTTCCCCAGTCTGGCAAAGGAAACAGACTTCCAGGAAGTCCAGGAAGCTCAGAGAGTCCCAAAGAAGATGGACTCAAGGAAGCACACACCAAGGCACATCATAATTAAGTTACCCAAGATTAAGGATAAGGAGAGAATCTTAAAAGCAGCAAGAGAAAAGGAGACAGTTGCCTACAAAGGAGTGCCCATAAGGCCATCAGCTGATTTCTCAAAAGAAACCTTGAGGGCAAGAAGGGGCTGGAATGAAGTATTTGAAGTCATGAAAGACAAGGACCTACACCCAAGAATACTCTATCCAGCAAAGCTATCATTTAGAATGGAAGGGCAGATAAAGTGCTTCTCAGGTAAGGTCAAGAAGTTCATCATCACCAAGCCCTTATTATATGAAATGTTAAAGGGACTTACCTAAGAAAAAGAAGATGATCAAAACTATGAACAGTAAAATGACAACGAACTCACAACTATCAACAACTAAACCTAAAACAAAAACAAAAATGAACTAAACAAACAACTAGAACAGGAACAGAATCCCAGAAATGGAGATCACATGGAGGGTTATAAGTAGGGAGAAGAAGAGGGAGAATGGGGGGAAAGGTTACAGGGAATAAGAACCATAATTGATAGGCATAAAATAGACAGGGGAAGGTTAAGCATGGTATAAGAAATGGAGAAGCCTAAGAACTTATATGCATAACCTATGGACATGAACTAAAAGGGTAGGGAATGCTAGAGAGGGGGTACAGGGCACAGGGAGCATAAAGGGGAGAAAGAAATGGGACAACTGTAATAGCATAATCAATAAAACATAGTTTCAAAAAAAGAATAAAAAAATAAAACTAATTTCCTGCAGCTAACTTGGACCCCAGAGGTTAAGATGTCAGTCCCACAAGACTGTTCCAACTTCAGATGCCAATCAAAATTCCCAAGTTGTCACCTAGACTTCTGACTGACCAGCTATAAATTAGGTTTTCATTCTCATAACCCTCTCCTCAAGCTTGGCAATTTTCTAGAATGGCTCACAGAACCCAACAAAACCGTTTACTTTCTATTACTGATTCATTACAAAGGATATGTTAAAGAATATAAATGAATAACCAGATGAGGAGACACATAGGGTGAGGTCTGGAAGGGTCCGAAGCATAGGAGCTTGTCCCTGTGGAGTTGGCTACACCACCTTCTCAGGATGAGGATGTGTTCTTGTTCACCAATTTTGAAGTTCTCCAAACTCATTTGGTATGGATTTTTATGGAGATTTCATTACATAGACATGGTTGATTAAGTCATTGGGCATTGGTGATCGACTTAACTTACAACCCTCACTGCCTTCCTTCACAGAGATTGAGGGATGGAACTGAAACTTCCAACATTATAATTATGCAGGTGGTTCTCCTGGCAACCAGCCCCACATCCTTAGGAGCTACTAAAAATTGCCTCATTAACATAAACCTGTGCATGGGTGGGCTGAAAGCGGCTGGTTATGAATAACAAAGGACACTCCTTTCACTTCAGAGGTATTGTTACCTGGAGGATTAAAACTAAATGTTAGAGTAAAAGATGACCTTTGCATCTGTTTCTGGAGCTGGGGACAAAATATATAAATATATATATAAACAAAAGAGGTTCCTGTTGTTATCACATAGGAAGTTACAAGTATTTTAGAAGCTCTATGCCAAGAACAAGGACAAAGACCAAACATGTATTTCTTATATCATGACCTCAACATCACTGAGTTTGTGAATACTTCAATTTTTAAAAACCTTTATTAATTAAAAAAAATTTCAGCAAATTCGTAGTAGGTAAGCCATATGAAAGGAATTGTTTTCACCAATTCCTCAGTGGGAGCTTCCATAAGAACCCCCATTGTGAATATGCCTATACATGTATAATAAATTTGAAAGTAACAAACACATTTTGGGGTTAATAGTTTTGATCTAGCTAATCGGATCTGCTAAGGTTCTTTGAGATTAATGCTTGAACAAGAAACATCACACAGGCAGTAGAGTATGTGTAGTCTTAATTTGATTTACAGTAGAAGCAAGGCCTGAGAAGAAACTACACATTCTGTGAGGCAATTCTGTTGATGGGAAATGGTATCAGATGTTAGACCTCAGCCCTTGAGTTTAGCTAAGAGAAGAATTCAGAACTAAGGAACTAACTCAAATACAAGCAAAAATTTATTTAGAAAGTCATAGAGGTAGATAAAGTAAGCTGTGGAAGAAGTGAGCCAGCTGAGCTGCATGGACTTGGGAAGAAAGTTACAGAGGCCAAAGAACCTTAGGAGAAAGAAAGACAAAATGTGACTGGGGAAAGAAGAGGGGGAAAGGCGTGGTGTGCTCAAGAGAGAGTGCACATCACTGGGTCCTTTGCCTTAAAGACTTTTATCTGTCCTCTAAAGGCAGGGGTTTCTCCTCCTCCTCCTCCTCCTCCTCCCCCTCCTCCCCCTCCTCCTTCTTCTTTGAAATCACAAATAGATCTTTTTATTTGTCACCATTAAATGTCTGAATTTTAAACACAGTCTGGGACTGGGGGATCATATCCGCCAGCTTGTTCAACTTTTAGCACCTGTCTTGTCTCCAGCTTTTCCAGAACTTCTACTTTCACTATGAAGCTCCATGAGTTTTCCCAAATCAAACCTGGGCTTCTTCAGCATTTTAACTTTTCTAACAAAGACATCATTAAGTAAATACATAGATTGGCAAGCCTTTTCTTTCTTTTTTAAAAAAAGATTTTATTTGCTTTTTGTTTTAGAGAGGTGAAGGGAAGGAGAAAGGGAGAGAAACATCAATGTGCAAGAAGTACATTGATCAATTGCCTATCGCATGCCCCCAATTGAGGACCTGGCCTACAACCCAGGCATGTGCCCCAGCTGTGCCCCAGCTGGCAACCCCCTCGGTTCGCAGCCTGGCACTCAATCCACTGAGCCACACCAGACAGGGCAGCAAGACTTTTCTATGTCTTTTCCAATGCTATCTGAAATTGTTATGTTGACCACTTACTTCAAGTCATTTTTTCACACCTCTCAGGTCATGATTTTCATCATCTTCTTCTGGATTCGGTGGACATGTTGATGCTGAGCATAAGAGATCTTCCAAATCTCATTGTTATGTTTTTTAGTAAAACCAACACAGAATAGATGAAGCAAATATCCATCAGTAGTCTTGATATCAACATGAGCTTCAATCATGGTTTGTAATTTTTTTGACCACGGAGCCCATTTTGTCATGGGTAAGATTCATGCTGTGGAAATTAGGGAGTTTTTGCCCTGGATATTCTCAGTAATTAGCTTGGATTTTCTAAATGCAACTTCATCATTCTGTAGATCATCTAAGCTCACTTCAAAAACACAACACTTCAGACCATCAGATGCAATTTTGGTTCCTTGAATTCTCATCACTAGTGTTTCTCTAATATTTCTTATGTTGAACATAGCTGGTGCTTTCACATCATCCAATTTTCCTTTAGAAAATGGACAACCACTTTCTTCTTGGCTCCCCACTTGCCACCTTTTGTAAGGAGCTTGCTCTTGCCCACCTTCCTGGTGGTGCTTAGAGAGCCGAAAGGGCGGACGTCTAAAGACAGGGATTTCAAGAGAGGTTCCAGGGGAGGCTCTCAATGGAATATTCATCAGCTTTCCAGGTGTGTCTCCTCAGGGTTGTGGTCTCCACTGATTGGTCTATCCAGCTCCCCTTGTTCCTGCTCTAAGGGGTTTTACCACATGACTAGTGACATTCCACGAGAGGAAAGGTCATGGGAGTGTCTGAACCAAATGAGCAGCAGTATGGGAGTCTAAACTGCATGATGAGAATGTCAAAAATCAGGGGTGTCTAAATTGCATGACAAGCAATATGCTAGGGGAGAAAAGGTGACCCTGGGGGTGAGGTCCCACCCTGCAATTGTCTGTTTTAAGCACCCGAAGCTATCTGCCCTGGGTGACCTTCTGTACCTGGCCTATCATTCCTACTGTGCTCATGTCTGTCTTACTGCCTATTATGTCAATTCCCAGAAGCACCTGTAGTACAGAAGTAGGAAATTGAGACACAGAATGGAAGGAAGCTAAGTACAAAGTACATTATAATGTACAGAGGACATTAACCAGTAGGTTCCCTCTGGGGGCTACCTCAATTCCTCTAGAGGCTTTTCAATATAACCATGATCCCCTTTTACAAATATAGAAATGAGCTGAGAGATATTAAGTAACCTGCACAAACTACAGAGCAAAGGAGTGGTAGAACAAGAACTGGTACCAATCTGTTCAGAGCCCAAGGATAGTTTGGTTTGAAGGACTTCCAATCAGGTTTTTGAAAGTGGAATCTATTATAGGAATGAAAGAGAAGGAACTAAATGCAAGCCAGGTGTCAGTAAATAGAGTGATTGCCTAGAACTGGCACTATTGTGTGGATCTTGCTTTTATGTGACGACTGGGCTAGGTGCAAGATTGAGTCTGAAGATGGAACTGATAAAAATGTATGGAATTTTCTTTCTAGAATATGAGCTCAGACCTTCTCAATGAATCCTTTTGTAGTCCTTATAAATTTGCAAGTTAAAGAACCCCTTTCTCTGAAATATTGGTGTAGATAACTTTCTGGACTAAATGCATCATTTTGAAGATTGCACTGTGAGCAAAGTGCAAAGTGGGCAAAACCAGGTTGGCAGCCCACCAGACAAAATATCATTTTAACAATTTCTATTTCCATCCACATATGCTACTGTTACAAGAACTCTCAGGGCAAGTTGCCCATTAATAATTTACTAATGGTAACTTAATCTCTGGTTTAAAAAACAAACAAACAAACAAACTCCTGTATCTTTTCCCTGGGTCAGAAGACTTTGGAAATTACATTACTTTATTAATGTCTGTACTCTGAGTTCAGCTCTCAAATGTGTAATACTCAAATATTTAATTGTTAGTACTTGATTCAGCTCCACCATAAACAAAAACCTGCTGTGTGTGAGCTGTTTGTTTTTAAATGCTTGCTTTAGCAGCATGAAGAACTGTGTACTTCGTGGTATTGCTGTTTAGCTCTTGAACACAGCGTGCTGTCAAAGATCCATGCCCTGCAACAGGCAGGAATCTAAGCTGAAGCTTTCTTATAAAAAATTCTGTGGGCATGCCTTGGCTGGGAGATTTAGCTGGTTAGAGTGTCTTCTTATACACCAAAAGGTTAGGGGATTGATTCCTGGCCAGGGCACATACGTAGGTTGCAGTTTCAATGCCTAGTCGGGAAGTATATGGGAGGCAACCAATTGATGCTTCTTTTCTTTTTTTAAAAAATATTTTATTGCCCTGACTGGTATGGCTCGGTGGACTGAGTGGTCTGATTCCCCTTCAGGGCTTGTGCCTGTGTTGTGGGTCAGGTCCCCAGTGGGGCATGTGCAAGAAGCAACCATGTATCTCTCACACATTGATGTTTCTCTCCCTATCTCCCTCCCTATCCCTCCTTCTGTAAAAAAGTAAATATATAAAGGGACTTACCTAAGAAAATGAAGATTAAAAATATGAACAATAAAAAAGACTTCAAACTCACAGTTAGTAACAACCATACCTAAAACAAAAGCAAACTAAAGAACCACAGAAATGGAGATCACATGGAGGGTTAACAACAGGGAAGGGGAGGAGGAGAGAGGGGGAAAAGATATAGAGAATAAGTAGCCTAGACAATAGGTAGAAAATAGACAGGGGGAGGGCAAGAATAGTAGGGGAAATGTAGAAGCTAAAGAATTTATGACACATGGACATGAACTAAAGGGGGGGAATGTGGGTGGGAGGGGGTGGGCAGGGTGGAGGGGAATGAGGGGGGAAATGGGACAACTGTAACAGCATAATCAATTAAAAAATTTAAAAAGTAAATATATGAAATATTTTATATATATATAATTGATTGTGTTATTACAGCTGTCCCATTTCTTTCTCCCCTTTATTCCCTTTTGCACTGCACCCTGCCTCCCACCAGCATTCCCCATTCTTAGTTCATTTCAATGGGTCAAATGTGTAAGTTCTCTGGCTTCTCCATTTCTTATACCATGCTTAACCTCCCCCTGTCTATTTTCTACCAACCATTTATGCTTCTTATTCCCTGTACCTTCTCCCCTGTTCTCTCCCCTCTCCCTCCCCCTCCCAACTTATAACCCTCCGTGTGATCTCCATTTCTGGGATTCTGTTCCTGTTCTAGTTGTTTGCTTAGTTCATTTTTGTTTTTGTTTTAGGTTTAGTTGTTGATAGTTGTGAGTTCGTTGTCATTTTACTGTTCATAGTTTTGATCATCTTCTTTTTCTTAGGTAAGTCCCTTTAACATTTCATATAATAAG